>QRFB01019466.1:0-19527 GCA_008931105.1 Oenanthe javanica
TACCTGTGACCAGAATATTCAACTTTTCTGTTTCAATATATGATACGGCCCTATATGTATTTTATGAGCGTTCTGATGTTAGATGCTTAAGGACACCAAACACATGGGCCAAAATGTACAAAGGCCATACACACACACACACACACATACACGCAAAAGAAAAAAAAAACGTCTGAGACATCCTCATACAATTACTCACAGTAAATTTAGGGAGGCGAATTTTGTAAGTATCTACAAGTTCCATCATCAAATCAACCAGATCAGAGAAAGGGCTGTCGAGAACCATCCCTGCAATGGAAGGATCCTCAGCTCCATACATTAAGCTGGCATAAGCAATATTTAAAGTCAGTCATATATATCTCACTTTCTGATTTACTTTATATAACTAAAGTAGCTAGTAAAGCTTGTCACCCCACAACACATAAAAGTAAGATTGTAGCAGCAAACTATCCTGAAAGCGAAGTTTAGCACTTGCTATATGATATTTCAAGCACTTGTTTGTCATATTTAGGTATGATTTGTTTCATGCAGCCAAAAATAATAGGTAATCAAACAATCTTAACAAATGAACGATTTGACTCCACTAAATTTTATACTTTCATAGTCCCATACTTGATGACTGTTGCCTGAGATTTGACACAAAAGGGCATCTATTACGGAATATAATATATAACAAAAGGCATACTCCTCCATCGCTATTTATGTGAAACGTAACCTTTTATACACACTTCAGGACTTCAAAAATAGGTGCTTATACATAATATTTTATTGCAATTTTTACCCAAAATAAAAACATGATAAAACAAAAATATATAGATATCTTTTTATATGCCTTAAAGTGTGTGCAAAAGTCAAAAATATTGAATGAGGGACAACTTTATCGTATGAAGATCTATACCAGGTCATGTTTGCTGAATAAATCTGTGAATGCAAAGTTTTAAACTAGTGGCACATAAGAAAACTTTACAATAGTTACATAATATAACTAAAAGGCAGAATGTGTACCTGGTCACAGCTCCCATTGAGCGACCCCACAAGCCAATCAAAGAGACGTTTCCATCTTCCCGTAAATAGTTGACAACAGCTCTCAAATCGTCTTTCTGGGAGAGCATAACAATTCTAGGTAAGTTTACACTGATAAAATACCAGCCTTAAAACTCCAATTTAGTGGATGTGTGCATGCACACACGTGTGGAGAAAGAAAATAGAAATTCTCAATGTCAATAAACTCTAATAACTCCATCCTCATATAATTGGTCATTCTTTGAATTTTCAAGGTAGCGCTTAGTAGAGGATATCAACCTATTCAGAGCAATACATATATTATATGACTACATTCCTGTGTTAAGTTGCTCTGACTCGGGTGGTGGTGCACGCGAAAAGGATACAAGTATCGTACTCGAGATATATCGTACTCGTATTATTCCTTTCATATTAGAAAATGAAATGTATTCAATTGATGAAAAGTATTATTTTTCTATTCGTTAATAAAATTGCATATAAAAAGTAAAGGTAGTTTTTTTTATTTGTCAATTAATCTTAAGAAGATTATTGGTAAATTAACAGTTAACCCATTAGCAAAATTGGGAAAATTACAAGTTGAAAATCATATTCTGTATGCATATATGAATAAGCAACATTTAAAGCTTTGATATTCGGCCTAAATAAGGTAGCCCTTTATTATTTCATATCAGCATGATATTACGTTATCTGACTGCTGCTTCCAAACTTCAACTGTTATTTCTCTTAAAGCACTTAAGAGCTTAATATGGTTTCCGAATTCCCAAAATGTAATTCGAAATACATAGTTTCCTTGTCTTATCAAGCTTTGTGGGTCTATTAGCTGAAAATCGGTGACTTATGCAAGAATAACGGGAAAACTCTGAAGCAGTGATCTCTAAAATAATGGGAAATCAAATAAATTGGGTGCTTACTTCATTCCACCCAAGGGTGACATGGTCTCCTCCTGATATTCCAGATCCAGAGAAATCAAGTGTAAAAACTGTGATGTTTGAAGGCAGTAATATAATAGCTGCTTCACTGGCATCTGCTCTGCACCCACTGGCATGGAATCAAGACAAGAAATTGTTAGAAAACAAAAATTTTACATGGATCACTCAGACCAATGACCAAAGTCGAGACCTCAAACAGTCAAAGTGCGGCTAAGCTAGGGAAGAAAAGACAAGGCTATAGATAATCATCTGAACTATATTTTGGATTGAGAGAACAGAAAACAAAGGAACTCAGGATCCTCCAACGAACAATTTATAGGCAACTTACAGCACATGCTTTGACAACTACCAAATAAATCAGCTCCCAAAAAGTTGTCAGGGCTCCTTGAAGGATGACACGGCAAGATTTTTAGAATATTAAAATTATCACAAGATTCAGGAAGAGTATCTTGGCCTTTTTTAATATATATTCAACCGAACATAGATGTCATATACTCTGTTATATACTTGCTCGAAAGACAAAAGAGCTTATTCCAATTTTAATTGTCATTACAACTCTCTAGGAGATTGATTTACTAACTCACTAGTATTCCAAGAAGTCTCTCCAAAATTACTAACATCAACTTCCTTTTAATGGATAAAAGTGGAAGTTCATACAAACTTTATTATCATACAATAGTATTCAGTGACTTCCGTAATCCATGTGCATGAAGCTGAAAGGACTATTATTACGCAACTTATGAAATATTTGAATAAATTACTCAATAAATTGAACTTTATACTTCACCTTCTAGTCGCTACCACAATCACTTCTACATTTTTGAACTCGCATCATTCAACATAAAATTACAGTTATACCTATACACCAGTGTCAAGCAAGAATTATGATAATAGTACAAGAACTCAACTTTGAACACTATTTATCATATGGGAATATCGACAACACGATCCACAGGGTCAGCACTTATAAGATGACACAAAAATCTAGAACCCTCACTCACCTGTTTCCATGGCAGTATATAACACAGGGTAAAGCTTTTTCTTCAGGTGGGACGATAGGCACGTAATGACTACACTGGAGAACATCTCCTCGACTGTTCTTTATCTGAAAAAAGTTCAAGGAACAGTTTAACAAATTAAAATTTTGTGTAGAAGAAATGATCATCTTAGAAAGTAATAAAAATATATATTGCAATGATTTTCTAAGGAAACCTTTGATCTAATAGGCTTCTTTCAATTTTCCTACAAAACTGTAGACTACGTGGACAGTAGAGATATTTAAGTTGCAGTTTATGCCTTAGGCTTTCAGCAACAGTGCTTTCCCAATATAAAAATGATTTACCTTTTTTACAATAGTAAGAAAAAATTTGACATTAATAAAGACTAGTTCTATTACTTGTATCTTCTTAAGGTAAAATTTGATAATAAAAGTTGTACACCCAGAATACTTCTTTGCAGATGGAAAGTGTATAAAAATTAATATCATGCAACATATCTTCTATTTTATAGTGCTAGTAGATAGTTGTCTAGATGCAACGGATCACTTAGTATCATAAATTCAGAATTAAAATGAGGTATATTATGCAAGTGTATAATTTCACAAATAGCTGAGCAGCCCGACAATTTTAGTGCAAATCTAAATATAAATTTGCATCCAAATAAGTTGTTACACCTTACCTCCAAATCCTTTCTCTGAAACAATTTTCCTTTAAGCATGAATTCTTGATCTAACAAATCATTCTTTGGGTCGTATTCCGCTCTGCAGGAAAACAAGTGGGTGCATCATCACTTATATTAAAATTAAGAATAATAACCCACATAAAAAAACAAAGTGTTGTGGTTTTTTGTGTGTATCTTAAAAATTAAAACTAGAGAAAGCTTTATAAGAAAATATATTCAGAACACAAGTCCTACTTTTTTCCTATAATAATATCTTTTAGAACCTAGTTTAGATCCACACCACACCTAACCAATAACTATTTTTGATCTATACATTTAGTAGCTAGTATGAACAGACTGGATATCAAAAACCTTAAAATTCCGATTTCTCCGTAAACTACAGCACGAAAGGCACTGGTTACATACTCCTCACTAATCCAACAATAAGATCTAGAGTTTAAAGCTTGAAGAAACTACCAAAATTCAAAGTTTTAATTTTCATTAAAGCACAAACTACATCCCCTGTTCATAACAAAATAACCAAACTGCAAAATCAAAAATCGATACAATTAATCTTAAAGGCATATATAATACATAAAAATATATAAAACAAAATACCCCCTTGAAATTCAAAACCCTATCAAGAAAATATGATAAAGGTACAAAATTTAAGACAATACAACAGAAAAGACAGAACAGACAACTCCAGATTTGAAGTCAAACCATGATGATGTTTCAAGAAACACGCTTAAAATTGTACATGGTACATACAAGAATCAATACATACATACAAATATGCAATAATACATGTAAAATATGAGTTGGGTATTTTACCTTGGTGGGCGAATGATAAAGTTGACAAATTGTTCCATTGAATCCCTCAGGTGTAAGGTCTCTGTAGCAACAAACAACCCACTAGTTATTATTTATGAATCTATGTCTGTATGTATATGTTAATATTTTGTATGTATAATCTAGTGGAATTGGGAGTAATCTGTAACAAGAAAATTGATGAATCAGATGAAAATTAAAAAAGAAAAGGAGAGGGGGTCTGTTTGTTTGTTGGTTGTATACTTGTATACAATTTACGTTTCGTTACTTGCAAAATGATAGTACAATAGTAATAAATAAAAATTTAATTTTTTTTTTAATGCCGACTCGAAAAAGCCACCAGGCTGGTACTGGTAGTTTCTTCCTGATGTCGTCTCTATGGGCACCAGATAGGGACGAAAATGTGGGGGGTTCGGTTACGAATTTTCTAATAATCATTCTTTTTTGTGATATTTGAAAATTTTATTAATATATTTTTATTGAATATTGATGAAGAGTTTGGAATTTTTATATTATTTATCTTTTATTATTCTATCAATTTTAACATATTTGAAAATATAAAAGTAAAAATAATCGGAATTGATCTGAGGAAAGTTTAATAATAGAGTTTAAATATCTATACTAGTATATCATATCTATACTATATTATTAAAATCGAAAGATTAAAAGTTTTGGTCGTCAGTTGGTTTGGTACTGGGTGAACCATAGAAAAAATCTTAACCGTCCAATTTTATATGAACCATAGAAAATAATCTTAACCATTGAATTTTAATAAAATATAATTTTAAAAGGAATATAATCATACATACAACTCTAACCTCAGTCGTCCTCCTTTTATAATAAAATAAAATAGGATAATATTATATTATATTTAAATTATATTCTACATTTTTCTTTTATAAATCATACTTATCATATAATTTTTATTTAATATATCATTAAAGTTTATCCTATAATTTTTATTTATTCTTTTAATTAATATACTACCATGTTTTAATTTCCCCATTAGTCAAACTCTTTAATTTATTTAATATCAGAATTTATTAATAAAATTATATATATATTAAAATTAAATTATTATTTTATTTATAATATTAATTAAATTTTATTATTACGCTCTATCTATATTATATATACTTTTATATTATATTACTCTAAACAAACTTTTTTTAATTAGAATATAGAGTTGTACTTGCATCTAATAACATATTTCAATTTCTTCATCATTCAAACACTTTAATTTATTTAAAATTATAATTTTATAATAAAAAAATTTTAATACTAAAATTATATTAATATTATATATATATATATATATATTAAAACATACTCTTTTATATAATTTTAATTAAAATATTTTCTAATATATTCAAAATTCTTTTTATTAATAAAAATTTATTAATACTTTGCACGGATTATTAATCTATGTTAATTAATATAAATATATAACAATATATTAATGAGAATTTAAACACATAATATAAATATGATTCAAAAATAATTTATCTCATGTACAATATTACATAAAAAATATTAATAACATAAATAATCAAATTAAATATTTAATTCATTTAAAATATATAATATATTATTTANAATAACATAAATAATCAAATTAAATATTTAATTCATTTAAAATATACAATATATTATTTATTATTATTCTCTCATGTTTTGCACGGGTTATATGCTAGTATATAATAAGAATAAGAGAGATCGTATTCAAATACTATCGAATATCAAACGATCGATTCTTAATAACTACATAATAACCACTATAATTCTTCTTATAAGCTTCAGATTATAATTCAAATTCTATTAAATATCTTAATAATATATAAATTTGAACTTAAATAATTATTTTGGAATAAAATTAAAAAGAAAATTCGTAATTATTGTGCTACTTATACGGCATATATTGTTTTGGCCATATTTTGAGTTTCATAAGTCAGAATTGGACGATTTTATAGCCCACGCGAAGCTTAAAAAATATCTTTAATTCTGAGATGATTCATTATTTTAGTGTTTGTTAAGACTCCACTTGTTTGGCTGACATATGAATACTTAGGAAGCTAAAATTCCTGTGAAGTAGATTTTTGTTAAGTTGTTTGGTTAAACAAAATAAGGGAAGTGTAACTTCCTTAAAACTTTAAATACCAATGATATGTGAAAATTTATTTACCCACTACATCGACAACTAAACAATTTTTCACGCTTCCTATTAATTTTAAATAGCAGGAACTAGTATTTTCCATAGGAAGTTAATTCCTACATGCAACCAAACAAGAATTAAGTACTCTCTCCGTCCCTATTTAAATATTCACTTTATTTTTAGTACACTCAAATTGATTCATCTTTGACTGTAATTTAAAAATAATATATAATTAAAAAAATTAATATTTTATATTGTTGAAAAATATATATAATCTACCTTAAAATGTATTTTTAGTTTTTTAGAATTATAAAATAATAATTTTTAATTTTCAATCAAATATTCATCAATTTCATTGGACATATAAATAGAGACGGGGAGTAATATGTATTTCAATGTACAAGATAGTGTATAAAACAAGTTGCTGAATAATCTTACCCACATTCTCCCGTTCAGATTAATTGTAATATCCATAACACGCCAAATATATTCAAATTCAATAATATGAGTCTTAAAAAATACTAACTTATAATTCGTGTAAAGCACAGATGATATTAATAAATTATATATTAATTATTTTATATAATTAAAATATTTAATTTAATATGGTAATTTATTTTATTACTAATTTATTTTTATATTTTTCTATACAATATTATTTATATTTTAATATTCAGAAAATTTAATTATAATTCATAATTTTAAATAAATAAAAGAGTCTGAATGGTGATGAAATTGAGTTGAAAAAAAGTTCTCTTGTTTGGTTATAATAATATAGTATTAAATAAAAATTATAGAATAAGTAGAATTCTTAACATAGAAAATATAAAATATAATTTAGATATAATATTATCTGTGAGCAGTTGTATAAAAAAAAACTGCCNGACTACCGGTGATAGAGTTGTATGTATGATATATCTTTTTTAAAATAATATTTTTTTAAATTGGATGGTTATGATCTTTTCTATGAATCACCTAAAATTGGACGGTTATGATCTTTTCTATGTTCACCTGAAAACGATATTTACATATTAATATTCATAAAATTTAATGATATATTAAATAAAAATTATAGGATAAATAGGATTCTTAAAATAGAAAATATAGAATATAATTTAAATATAATATAATATTATCCGTGAGGAGTTGTATAAAAGGAGGACTATCGGGATAGAGTTGTATGTATGATATATATCCTTTTGAAAATTAAATTTTATTAAAATTGGATGGTAAAGATTGTTTCTATGGTTCACCTAAAATTGGACGGTTAAGATCTTTTCTATGGTTCACCCAGTATCATACCGACGACCAAAACTTTTAATCTTTAGGTTATAATAATATAGTATAGATGGTTAAATTAATTCTCTATTTATTATTTGAAAAAAAGGGAATCAATTCATTAATAAAATGTCATACATCATCTATAAATACAATTGAAATTGAACAAACGCTTAAATATATCGCTGTTGAATCCTTCTTCCTTGAAGAGATAACCAAGCGATTTTTTGAAGATATTATGGATGTATGTACTTGTTGTTACCCAACTATTTTGAGCAATCAACATGTTGTTTTGAGCAATCGACCGTATATGCAATCTCATAAGAACCTTTATCACAGAATCAAACCCATAAAAATCTTGTAGATTTATAATTCCAGACATGAAGAACATCAAAAACAAAACTAAACTCTCACAAGGAAGGAGAAACTAACAAGACCCAAAAGAATTGAGAATTTATCGAAGAAAAACAGAAGAATAATAAAAAAACAAAAAATAAACAAGGATTGAGGCTTTTGATCGATGAAAACCGATGAAAGTCCCTTAAATAATATTAGAGGCGGTGGCGATTCATGAGAGAGACGTAGGATTTTGACAGAGAGGTAATTCTCTATTTACTATTATTTTCTCACTTCAAATTATATTGCATGTTACAAACAAAAGAGTGAGAGTTCATAATCCTAAAATAGGTTTTTGATCATCAAGAAATATTAGTAATCATATAAGTATTTTACACAGTCTTTTTAATTTTGCAAAACATATTTTTTAGATTCTTAATTAAATAACTTACGACATTTCTCAATAAAATAGTTTTTCATTCAAACGTCAGCTTAAACGTAAACATATTTAAAAAATTAAGAAATATATTATTCTAAATATAGTTGTTTTTACATCAAGATGAGTATTATTTTATGCATGTATATTATTTATTACGGTCGATACGAAATGAAATCCACAAAATTCCTTGATTTGCCACCATCGCATTCTTTATATTTTTCAACCCAACATGTTTAGGCATTTTATTATAGTCAATAACTCTATTTCTCTTTCAAATGATTTCACAAAAAACCCACATCATTACTTTCAAAATAATTAAAAGAATGCTAATGTCAATAAACTTTTTCTAAATACAATTATAACTACTATATATTAATTTTTAAAAATTTTACTTATATATTAAACACCATTAGAACAAACTAACGGAAAATGTGCGGAACCCTTAATGTGTTTAATAAAAATACATTTAGCCACTGATATGGTTACTTTCTTAATTTAGCTATTAAAGTGCAAAATAATTAAACTACATGTCATCAAAGTGCAATATAGTCTATATTAAAGTTATCTTTCTAGTTATTTTTTATAAGCATTGTTCTAAAAATCAGTGATTAATCCTGAATTAATTAAATTCTCAATTATTCAATTAATCATTTTGATTAATGCTCGATTCATCCGAATAATCTATGTTCCGTGCCTTCACTGACTAAGTTCGAAATTGTGATGTTGCTGCTTTCGGGAACAAATCGGTGAATTTTTATAAGCATTGTTCTAAAAATCGGTGATTAATCTTCGATTTCGTTTTTAGTTTCAAATTTTTTTAAATTCTATGTGTTAAATGATCAGGAAACAAATCAGTATGTTATTTGTTTTCCAACCTAGTTGTATCGGCAATTGGAGGATTTGTCCCGACTGTATTATGTTCTATTTAAGGAAAACTGCTATTTGTTCGTAAAAAAAGAGAGTTCGATTTCCGTTTTTTACAATAAGCAGTAAATCTCTCATTGAAATATTTTATGATTTGTTATTGTAACAATTAACAATCATGACAGGTAATGCATATAAAATTCAGTTAAGATACATATACAATTTTAACTTGTAGGTTAAACTAAAAGAAATGTTAAATTTTAATAGTAACTTTTTTATCTCTAGAATGAGACAATAGTTTGTATTGATATACACCAACTGCATGGAAGGTTCCTTCCAAATTATCTTAAATATAATGGTAGTAGTCTACTAAAAACTGTGGCAGGGGAATCTTGACCTGACCTGGAACACAAAGTATTCTTCTTAAATTTAACATTGGTATCTCCTCCAACACCAAAATTGCAAGATTTTAGAGAGACTTAAGTTGAGTTAACCATGCCTTTGATTTTATAGAACAAACAAAAAGGAGAAAATGTGCAGAAAAAATTGTAGGTCTGAATTTTAAAACAAATCTTGGTCAAATTAAAATTTTAAACTTCGATATATTTTACTACTCGTATGAAATAAAGAGCATATTTAAAAGAAAAGTAAAGCTTCTAGTATTCAGCCACAGTTTTCAACATTGGAAAGCTAATTATCAACTGTTTTCTTCCTCTCTCAAGTTTGAGGCAGACCATTTTCTGGTGCTCTTCAACTCAAATATAACAGTGCATGCCCTGGTACTTTTCTTGATTTAACTTGTTAATGATGCTTTATGGGCTGTAACTACATAAAAAGAAAACAAGAATCTGATGATTAGAATCCTCAAAAGACTAAAACTTTTGGTGCTTTTTGGAGGGATTTTTAATGTTTAGACAAATAGATTTTCTGGGTAGAATCTGCCACACTGCTATACTGAATCTGGCCGTTACAGATTCCACTAGTTGTATCATGTGGGTATAGTTGTATCATGTGTGTGTGTACCCAAATATATACAAATGACTTTATTTGGTATATGTGTCGAGTTGTGATTTTTTATATATAAGAAATTTAGATTGCATGAATAATTTTATCTATTTATATTTAGGCTCTTCAGGTTTGATGACCTTTTATCTAGTGGATTGCACTTTTTCAGATGATCATTTGTTAAAGAATATTATCATTATTTTGTGTATGGTGGTAGGTTTGTTTCTTGTTGCATTATTAAAGGGGGTGGATCAATGGCAATTGGTGAGGTAGACAGACAGATCACATGCATCATCAGGAGCCACTTTACCATATGTTCTTTTAGTGTTACAATTTCTTATTATAATTCGGACACGCTCCTATTCAGATAATAGATGGTGCATCAATGCTGATAAATTATAAGATTTAATTATATCTCTAAGTGCACCTGTTCGGTCTGTAGATATTTTCAATTTATGCATGTTCGAAATGACAAATTCGTGATCAGAAAAGTGGACAAGGAAACAAACAAAAGAGTGTATACATGCATTAGTTGGCCACATGGCAGTGGGGATCGAAAGAAATGCAGCTTAATTTAGTTACACTAGACGTAATTATTGGATTACTACACATAATACTTGTATGCAGGGCCCGTGCAACCCTTCCGCGAGTCAGGCGATCGCCCAAGGCCTCTAATTTTTTAAGCCCCCATAAAATATAGTAATCTTATATTTATAATTTATTATTATTTTAAATATTATTAAAATATATTAATTTATGCTAAATTCTTGAAAAGTAATTAAAATAAAATCATATCATATCTTCAATACAAAGTTTTAAATATAAATATTAATAAAAATTATACTTTTACAATTTTAGTTACATTTATATCTCAGTAACTCAATAAATTTTTCAATGTATATATTATTTTTAATAATAAAATATATTTTCTATAACTAAAACTTTATTATTTTAATTTGACACATATAATTTATTTAAATAATACATGAAATTGTCAAACAAATTTTTATTCAAACAAGATTTTTATAACAAAAAATTTTGCACCATCAAAACCAAATTATTCTTTTTTAAATATATTTTAAGGGGCTCAAATTTGATACTTGCCCTAGGCCTCTAGATTGCTTGAGTCGGCCCTGCTTGTATGTGTACAGACAATCTTAAAGCCAGTTGAGCTTCCGAAGTGAAAATTTGATCGATGGATCAGGTACTGGATAAACAGCTGAGATGATAGCTAGGGGTGTAATTTCACATAATCAACTTCCATTTCTTTCTCTGGATCGAAAATATTGACTAATTAATTTCCGAAAGCCCTCCTCAGGCAATATGTAAGGACCCTTTTGGAGGTGGCAACATCTCGGTGAGTGAGATTTATACGCCTGATTTTGTTAGTGATGTGCGCAAGTAATTTGAAATTTTTGCCAAGTCACCATCCAAAAAAGTAGAAGAAAATTGCATGAAGTGCAATATTTAAGATTAAAGAGTTACTCGTCATATCTTTCGGATGCTTCAACTCTCATTTGTGATATGTACAAATGCCATAGGACTGCTCAAATTTTTAGTGATCAAAAGGTTGCAGCTGAAGTTTTACAGTAACTTTCATAGATCAATCTTCGTGTAGTGGTGTTACATCATACATGGAACTTCATCCACATCTTTTACTTGCAGGAGGCAGGAGCTACTTGTTTAGTTCAATGATAAAGATCCCATCTTTTTGTTCTCTAAAAAATTCTATAGAGATATAGTTCCCTCTTTTGATATTAAGAAGGACCACTGATATGTAATTTTCTCTAATAATATTTTTTCTAGGTGTTAAAAAGGGCTTTGGGTTGCCTGATGAAGGTACCCTGGTCCTCAGATATTCGGCTTTGTGCAAGAAAATAATGTTCATCAAGTTGCACATATAACAATGGTTATTTTGTCAAATCTTTTCTTTCTTCAACAATTTTTTCTCCAATATGGAAATAACTAGAGGACCTGTGGAAAAATTTCCGTTCCTTTTATCAACAAATCTGTCATTTAGTTGTACTGATAAATTTATCTGTCGTGAGATACAAGTATANCTAGGCCTCTAGATTGCTTGAGTCGGCCCTGCTTGTATGTGTACAGACAATCTTAAAGCCAGTTGAGCTTCCGAAGTGAAAATTTGATCGATGGATCAGGTACTGGATAAACAGCTGAGATGATAGCTAGGGGTGTAATTTCACATAATCAACTTCCATTTCTTTCTCTGGATCGAAAATATTGACTAATTAATTTCCGAAAGCCCTCCTCAGGCAATATGTAAGGACCCTTTTGGAGGTGGCAACATCTCGGTGAGTGAGATTTATACGCCTGATTTTGTTAGTGATGTGCGCAAGTAATTTGAAATTTTTGCCAAGTCACCATCCAAAAAAGTAGAAGAAAATTGCATGAAGTGCAATATTTAAGATTAAAGAGTTACTCGTCATATCTTTCGGATGCTTCAACTCTCATTTGTGATATGTACAAATGCCATAGGACTGCTCAAATTTTTAGTGATCAAAAGGTTGCAGCTGAAGTTTTACAGTAACTTTCATAGATCAATCTTCGTGTAGTGGTGTTACATCATACATGGAACTTCATCCACATCTTTTACTTGCAGGAGGCAGGAGCTACTTGTTTAGTTCAATGATAAAGATCCCATCTTTTTGTTCTCTAAAAAATTCTATAGAGATATAGTTCCCTCTTTTGATATTAAGAAGGACCACTGATATGTAATTTTCTCTAATAATATTTTTTCTAGGTGTTAAAAAGGGCTTTGGGTTGCCTGATGAAGGTACCCTGGTCCTCAGATATTCGGCTTTGTGCAAGAAAATAATGTTCATCAAGTTGCACATATAACAATGGTTATTTTGTCAAATCTTTTCTTTCTTCAACAATTTTTTCTCCAATATGGAAATAACTAGAGGACCTGTGGAAAAATTTCCGTTCCTTTTATCAACAAATCTGTCATTTAGTTGTACTGATAAATTTATCTGTCGTGAGATACAAGTATATAATTGTTTTGAGTTTGGACTCGTGATTTGGTCTTGATGACAGGTTCCATATGAATGTGCTGCTGGGGAAGATTGTTACTTGGTAGAGAAACACCAGATTCTCACTACAAGGATTGCTTTCATGCTGGAATTGTAATTTGTGACATCAATGTCCAATGGAGAGGTTTTTGCCTGGACATGTCTCGGAGAGGTTATGTTTGGACATGTCTGTTTATACATGCACTCCCTTTTCCAAACATAAAGAATATGAAGTCCCAACAACTCTTGTGCCCCATGTCCATCAAAATGTATAGCAATTGTATGTCAATGGGTCCTTGAGTTATATTTCTTCAACACTTTTATCCAGCAAAGTGAAAATTTCTACCTCAAAGTGCTTACACAAACATGACTCTCTAGAGGCTCAAACCCTCATGCTCCCCGCAAGACTAATACTTTGTAAATTAGTATTTGACGGGTACCAGTAAAGCTACTAGCCACCAGTACATCAAAGTCTCGAAATTTGCTGTCCTTTTCAGTTAGACTTCCCATGCTTCTTAGATTTAGACACCTGTCGAGTGCTTAAATTCACGTAGAAGCTCAGTAACACCCACCCCTTTTCCTCTCATAATCAATTTTTAGGTAAACTATTATCCTACATGAAGGGAGACATGTTGATGTTGCCCATCATTGCGTATATAAAAGATCTTAGTACCAATGAACAAAGCTCCCGCATCATGAAGAGTCCATATGTATTTTCAGTGTGTAAATTGTAATAGTAAGTTCTAATTAAAGCAGTACTGGTACATTCTGTCGTATTAGTTTCACAGATGGAATTATGCCAGCCATGGCATGAAAACAATTTGAACCTTTACTAATTGTAAGTTATTACTTCTCAAGCTAAACCTGTCACCTGTGGTATAGGTTCAGATCCTGGACATAATTTAAATCCATATGTATCACATATACATGCATTGTAGATGAGACTGTGTTGAATAATACGATCCTGGTAAACTCGATTCCTAATACCTTGAGGTTGTTTTAGGAGAACCGGTAATCGGGCTTACTAGGATCATATATTACTCAACAGACTGGCTTCAAGCATCAACCTTTATATTGTGCCTGAATTACTTGCCGAAACAACTCTGCTACGGAAGCCAACATCCTAGGATATAGAGGATATTGGTGGATATTTTACAAACATCGACTACTCGAAGTGTGAAATTGATACAGATAATATGGATGGCAAATACTAATTCTTACAGCTAGGAGGCCAAGAGGATCCTTCCCCAGTATGAGAAGCAAAGTGAGAACAAGAGCAAGGAATTTTTGCTAAAATTGTTGAATTTACTCTAGTAATATAGTCTAACGAGAATCAAGAACAACCCCGATACCGAATATTATGCTGTTTTAACTTTGATATGATTTGCTTATCGCGCAACAGAATTACTACAGTTCGCACTTTGTAAGGATTACGCTGTCTGGTTTACAGATGAACAAGTTTTTTAAGATCATTCAAATTTTCAGATGGGAAATAGAAGAAATATTTGTTCATATCTTTTAACATCTCTATATTTACAAAAATTGTCCTTAAATTCAGATTTTTCTTGAAGAAACATCCCATTAAAAAGTAAATATATAGATAACGTATGCAGGCCTCTCACTCTTCACACATACCATTTCAGAACATACTTAATTAAGAAGCAAAAACAGCTCAGCAAACAACAGAATTGATACTTGTTCAAAGAATACACTCTTTCCAGTCTCTATATACAATTGTATCTTGGGATAAAAAATGTAAAGTTTTTGCATTACCTTAACTTCTTCTTGTCCCCGAATTTGACACAGCCATGGCTTCTGGAGCAGGCAAATCAGCAGCATTCATCTTCTTGATCATCAATTCCCTGTTCTATTTTATTGTCATTGTAATCGCAGGGTGGTCCGTCAATCATGCAATGGAAAAAACTCACGAAACAGGCAGGTCTTGGTTTTCATCTACAATAAACTAAATTTATTGCTTAATGATGTTACTAGCAATTTGATTTACATTTATCCCTGTATCAAGATCAATACTTTCTGACAAATTATTTTGGTTTTATATTGTTGCAGCTTCATATCTTACAATCCCAGCTCGAATATTTCCTATTTATTTCCCCTCGGGGAACATGGCAACTGGATTCTTAGTCATATTTTCACTCGTAGCTGGTGTTGTAGGCTTCGTTACCTCATTGTTGGGAATGAACAATGTTATGCAATGGGATACTCCTAACTTGCATGCAGCTGCTGCTTCTTCCCTGGCAACTTGGACTCTAACACTACTAGCAATGGGGTGATCATTTCTTACATGAACTTTGATATTATTAGTCATTTATAAAGATGGTGTTTCTAATTAGTTTGTTAAATGCTCAAGGTTGGCATGCAAAGAGATCCACATTGGTTGGGTAGACTCCAACTTGGTAGGTTGAATCAGACCCACCTTGTATAATAAACCTAAGAAACATCTTTGCACTGGTGGGATGGTAACCTTATTATTGTTTCATTGTGCAGCGGGCTCTAGAGACGATGCTGGTAATATTGAGCGGGACACAATTATTTGCAACAGCTGCAATTCATGTTGGTGTTGAAGACGTCATTGCAAGAGACAAGGCCTATGGAGGAAGGGTTTAAATATAACCAAAAGAATTCCTTTTCGTGATTGTCATATTCTGTACAAATATAATATTTGCACGACGACTACACATGTTATTCATTGGAGAACCTTAAAATCAATATGAACAAGGAATAATACCATTGCAGGTCTAGAATTATCTACAAGATATAGCAAATCCAACAAGAAATCAAGGAGATTTAGCATTTCATTCTCCTACAAGTTCTTTGAAACATGCACGTAAAAAATCAACAGATTTTGGTTGATCGTCTCATACCCACTATCTAATGATCTCTATTCATCAACCTGACCATTACTTGTCAGCAGACAAGAAAAACCAATGAAAGCCTAACCATATAACAGAAAAATGAACGTCATATTATTAACCTATACCACTCTATATTGACCAATTATTCACCCAGCTAATGTTTAAATAAAACACCGGAACAGTTGACCAAGAACTTCGAAAAATCAGTGCCTCGTAAACCATGCTTTTTTATAAAAACTTATACCATAATTATTTAAGCAAACCAACAAGTGCATAACAATAGAGGCTTTTAAATCCATGCTATGTAGAATGCCACAGCCTTATCAAACAAAAATATATATTAAATGCAGTATATTTTAACTGCCCATCTCATCAGATAGCTCCATCAAAGACTGGACGATTTTTGTCATAATATCAAGGCAAAGAAAGGGAGGCTTGAGAACATCAAGAAAATACAAACAATGTCTGCGACAAGGTACTCCTTCCAGCAAATTATGATGTCATGATGCTATAACAGTTATGAAATTGCCGTTTTCAGCTGAAAAAACTTTATTACACATACATAAACAAGTATAAAGTTGACTTAATAAAGAAAACTTCACTTTGCACAGGTTGTAAGTTTCCACATCCCTCCACCATATGTTAAACTCTGCAAAATGATTTACAAAGATGTGCCTATAAGCTTGCGTTCCAGATAAACTTCAAGTTGTTGAAGACAGTAAGAACGAGAACGAGGCATCATGATGCTCCTCACATATATGGGCTTTAATAAGACTACCATCCAGATAATTCATCCAAACTAGTCACCAATAAAGACACATAATCAAGTTATAATTATTACAGGGGTAATGACAGGGAAGGAGAAAGAGGTATAAGAAAACTATTATTGTGTTTTTGTAATATTATATGCATGTGTAGGTACGCAATTTATATAATGCCATCAAAGAGTGATAGTAACAGTTAACTACAAAATCGGCAGAGTTACCTTGATACTCTTCAAACATCTTGAAACTACACAGGACCAGCAGTAGCACGAGAACTCATGCCCTGGTGCAGACCCTCTGCCCCTGCACCAGCATGAGAATAGTTGATTGATTGCTAGTCAGAATCATCATAAACTTCATCGTCAGAAAGGTCGTCAAAAGATCGTATATCCAGCTGGTAGCGGAGGATTCCTCCAATCCCACCAAAACCTCGGCAAAACTGAGATCCCTCCTGCGATTTGTTTGTAACAAACTCAAGTGTGCAACCAAATTTTTTATATTCACCAGCAAACCACTCAAGCAGGGACATCTTGTCTTGAACCTCTAGTTCAACATTGGTTTCTGCATCACGGAAATTACTTTGATCAGCCTCTTGATCTTTGTTTAAGTGTTTGATGATTATTTCACTTGTAGCGCTGTGCTTAAGGACATATCTATTAATATCCAAATTCTCCCACACAATAAGAATTTCAACGGCACCCATCTCCAGAGCCTTTAAAGTATCTTCCACACCAAACACATACTTTCCAGTATCCTGACTAATTTCTTCAAAGTATTTATTTATTAAGCGCTTTTCCTGTATAAACTTCACATTGGAAAGAATCTCTGATGATAGTTCAATTGCTTGATTGAAACCATTTTCTCCCCCATAAGAAACATCCACAACATTCAAAATTTTTGCCTGAAGACGGGGATCAAACATATCAGACTGACTCAGCTCAGTTTTGAAGTCTGCAGATCCAGCAAGTATTAGTCCTGCAACATTAGGCTGGCTGGTGGCAGGATTGATATAATGCTGTGTGGCAAGCTCTGCTGTCTTTCTTACATAGTTATGGCGCTTCTCCATTCGGAGACGAGCAAAACGAAGAGCTGACTGCCCTCCCCTTCCATGTTTCTTTGGAAGGTCAACAGTGAACTTATGAAGAACCTCTCTGGTGTTTCCACTCAATGTCCCGAAAAGGGTCCCATTACCATCCATAATAATAAAACCAAACTTGTCATCAGACTCTAAAAGCTCATTTAGAGGTTCAGTATGGAACTTGTTGTCACAAAGATAAAGAGAGGCGTTAATGGGCCTGAAGGGTTCAAAGTCAAATGTAACTTTCTTCTCCTTCCCTTCTTCAGTTACAATGGTCCCGGTGTATAGTACAAGTCCATTTGGAGGAACTCTATTGTACAGCTTTAGCCTTTGCTGAGCAGATGTAATTGCACCTAAAACGGATTGGCGATTTACCCTACTTTTTATGTTTGAGGCAGTGCCAAATTCATCCCCAAGCATCTTTGTAACTCGAGATACTTGATCGCGAGGAGGCATTATTAAAGATATCATGCTAGTTCCATTTCCACGGGCAGCTTCAAGAGCCTTGATAAGCTTTTTGATTTTCCAGATCTCAATGTTCTTATCAGTTTCTTGACTGTCCGACATTTTGAGGAAGTGAGCACCGCTGAAATTGTAACAGAATTACCTGCAAACAAACCACCTAAGCTCTTACTTTTAAATTGAAATTTTCAAGAAAACGAAAAATCTGTTTACACACATTTAAAGAACGAGGAAGCAGACAAATTTAGCAAGTTCCAGCTGGAAATTTGCAATTTTTCACATAACAATTTTAAAATAAATTCTAAGATACAACAAAAAAACAATTAAAAAATAGTTACTGCGACCACTTTCCAGATTGGTGAGGTCACACATCAATAACTCATGCTCCTTGGATACAGGGACAGATACATAAAGAGAATAGTAGTACATAATAGTCAAAACTTATTCACAAGCATGAAACAGATATTTACATTAAGTGCTAATCACACCTAGAAAATAGATCCTCCGAAGTTCATCACATTTACCATAAACCGAGTTTCAACATCAATCAATATTCAATACAACATGCCTTAAAAATATAAATCAAAGTTAAAGCTAATTATGATAGATAAATTTATTCATACGAGTAGACAAGACATTCTAAGGCACACAAAGCAGAGGTGGCATATACACTAAAACCTTGATAAATGAATATCCGACCAACAAAATATATTCATTTAATGAGATTATTTATTTATCGATAAATGAATATATTATTAATTTATCAATATATGAATATTTACATTTAGATAATTATTTTACT
>QRFB01019468.1:0-19526 GCA_008931105.1 Oenanthe javanica
AATTATTGGAATGTTTCAATCTTACTATCCGGGATGTGCGACAACAAAGCGGGGTTTTGTATTACCGTTTTTTTACTTCTTGTGTCCGACAACACATCTTTTGGTTCATGATTTCCCTGGGTTTCACCTTTTATTTGACTACCTATTACACATTTACACCCATGCAACGTACAAAAAAATTACAGTATAATATTTGAATTATATTTTATACTTTATTTAAGTATATTATTTTTCAGGATTTATGAGATATAATTTAATTAATTACACTAAACAAGTGTTAATTAAATGTGTATAAAATATAATAATAATAATAATACATGAATAAAATCATTTTTCAAAAACATGATATTTTAGTATTATATAATATAAGTAGATTTGTATTCGAATTCATTTTTCTTTTTCTGTTTCCGACTGTGGTGGGCTTATTTTTTTCTATCCAAGAGTATAACCTCTTGTTTATATTTGGTGGGTTCTTATTGGTGAATTGTTTAAATTCATATTTAAAGTGAAACTAGACATAATAAAATAAATAAGAATGTTATGTTTTTAAACATAAAAATTTGTGTTTTTATCTATTTGGGGAAGTGACAAAATTTGATAATTTTTCTTGATATTTTTATAATTTTAATAGATCTATGAACACAAAATATTCGGTATTCTTACGCAATAGTTAAAAATATATGATCTCAATTTACCAGCGATGAAAAAATCAAAATTTTAAATTGGAGACTTTGTAATATATCATTCGTACATCATAATATGGGAGATAATTAACTTATTTATAAAATTTTAAATAATTTTAATATTTTAAAAAAATTATACTCCCTCTATACTAATTTTACGCATATTTTTAGGTGCATTAACCGCATACCTACACAAATTATTTTCAGAAAAAAAAATCACTTCTTAAAAATATATGTAAAAGTCAAACTGGACAAGTAAATTGGAAACGGAAGGAGTAATTTTTACCATAATATTACTCATAAATATAAATATTAAAAATTGAAAATATATAATTTTAGAGTGGAAATAAAAGAACAGAAAAGCAAAAGCGAGTGGTTAATGACACTGTGCTCGATGTTATGGCTCGAGCATCAACATGTGTACCAAAGATCAAAGTGTATTGATTAGTATGTTCTGCTGGAGAATGGAGTATATGGAATCACAGGAATAAATGAGGATGGAATAGTGCTAATGGATTTGCTTTTGGTGTTAGAGCTGCGGCAATGAATTTGTTGGACAAGAGAATAGCTTGAGCTGAGGAGACTACAAGTAGTAGACAGCCTAACACAAATACTAAAGGTTGATTAAGCACATTGATAATGTGTTAATTGATTTTGTTCATAAATATACCAATGATATGACACATTTGTTGGGAAAATCTGTATATTTCATGTCATGTTTAAGAGAATGGAGTGTACTCTACCTGATATTATTAATCAATGCACTGGATACCATTATTCTAAAAGTTGGTGATTAATCACTATTTGGTAACTCACTGGACGTTCTAAAAATTACTGATTAATCACTAATTAATCCATGTTAGGTAGCTCACCGAACTGATTAAATTCTCAATTATTCAATTAATCATTCCAATTAATGTCCGATTAATCCGATTAATCAATGTTCAGTGTCTTTAACGACTAAGTCTCATTTCCGTTTTTTACCGGACTAATCAATTCTAATAATTATTAAATAATGCAAGTACTTTAATTTTAAGGGAAAAAAACAGAAAAGCTAAAGTGAGTAGCTCACATGGGTGTAGATGGTTTAGGGCCCATAAAAATAGGCATACATGTGATGTTGTGTCCTCTCTCAATCAGACACCCACACCTTAATAAACAAATACTGTCCCAAGGAGACAGACCTTTCCATCGGATCTATAATTACTCCAAACATATATGTTCGACAATCGACACCAAATCTAACATTTATACCACACCAAATATATTCGGTGCCTTCAATTTTAACTAAATATATTTGATATATCTTCATCCGTTTAACCAAATATATTCCATATTTCTTCAAATTCGAAGATCACGTTCAGTAATTCAAATTAACACCCAACCCCTAAATGTTTAAGTGTTTTATATTTTCGAACTTCCTCATTTTTAACCCAAAATTGCTTCATATTATACATTGACCCCTTTAGTCTGTTTGCATGCACTGTCCTAAATTTTGTCATAAGTTAAAATATAGGATATTTTAAATAAATGGGTAGTCCAATAATGTCATAATGATGCCCTAAAACACTAGGACATACATCATATGTCTTACATTTAGGACACTATTAGGACATTGTTATCAATAAAATATTCATTTCTCTTCATTTTTTATACTTATTTTCCCTCCTTTTATCTTTCCCTCATTTAAATATATTATTATTTTAATAATAGGACATGATGTTGGAATTTATATATGTATATAATGTCCTAAATCACTAGTAGGAAATCATATTTTATTATATTTATAGGGCATCTCCTACAACATTGTTGGACTTACTCTACCAAACACCCAACATTGTTTGACTTGCTCTACCAAACACAAGGTAGATAGGATATCACTTTCAAATAGTCTACCATATCTATAATAAACTAAAACTTTACTTACATTGCATTTCATTACTTTGGAAGACTCAAATCCTAGACTATAACGACTATAATAAACAGGTAATCACATTGCTTCCATATGATGGTAGAAAATGCCCATTTTTTCTGGTAAAAAGTTAATCAAAATTACTGCACTCAGCTGACTTCTTTATGTGACCCTTTTCACCTTTCTTTGGCTTCAGAATCTAAACCAAGTCTCCAACTTATCTTTCTGAGTCATAAGTCAGCATTGTAGTTACACAACCATTTACACAACCCTACACTCGAGTAGAATAAATTGTGGCCTGACCCGCTTCCTTTACTTCTTCTGACTACTATGTATACATATTGTTTGGGTAGCAAGTAGTATATATGATACTTAATGTAGTTGGCTTGTAATTGCCTGCTGTAGTGGTGAAAATTTCTCTATAGATCTGAATCTGATATCGGGGTTCTTAGGTTCCTTTATACTTATTAGTCTGCCTTCCTGAAAATTTAGGGATATGGCACCAAAAACAGATTAATCAACCACATGAAGAATAATGATATTACTGACGTAATAAGATGAGATGACTAGAATACTCACCTAAGCTAAGGAAGCTAAAAGTAGACGAAGGCGCCTACATTTCAATAGCTCCATGATTTGAAGCAAACCTGTTTCAAGGTCACAAATCAGTTATAATGAATTTGGGAAGTATTTCATACCACTATTTTTAGAGTCCAAGGAGAAGACAATATGTAAAAAAATTATAATTTCACAGTGTTGGTTTTAATTTTTAAACAATACGAACAAAAGAAGATGACCAAAAAGTACATAGTATATTTTTTGGCTCCTTTTCACAACAAATATCTACAATTATGAAGGAAGCGTATACATGGAGCAACAAGTACCTGGGATCTTGAAAGTAGCAAGATTTGAGTGAAGCAATGTCGAGGGCTGACGTAGCAGGAAGTAATGATGAAGCAATTAAGTTGGTGGAAGATGGGGCTGAAAAAGCTGCCCCATTTCCATTTTCAACAGTTGTCTCTGTGGAGAAAGCAGACAGGCATTCACACACAGCTTTCGGGGATGAAAGCAAATTATCGGGTAGATGGTGTTCTAAGCTGAAAATAGAATACAGAAATTAATATCAAAGGAAGGACGTAAGAAAACATTATATGTATAAAAATAGTAGACACAATATTTTTAAATAGATACCGAACAACAAAGTCATTTATAGCTTGGAGAGCTTCCATTATGATTAGGCAATAGCTATATATTGACATGACAAGTTATTACCTTTCTAGTAAACCGCTTGTTTTGTCGTTGTGGGGACTTTCTCTCCCATTGCTGTTTTGGTCGCTTACACTTGAAAAATCTCTCTCTTTCTCATTTACATTTTTTGCCTGCTGGTGGTTGATGTTGAGAGCCCAACCATTTTCTTCCAAAAATCAAAAACAATTAAAAAGCACATTAATCAGTATTAGCATATTTATCTTCAGATACTACTCAAAATGGGAAAACAATAATCAAATTCAATGGACGAGTATGTATCATATGGGACAATACCTTCGGGAGATTCCGAACTACTGCGATCTGAAGAAGAGAGCATGGCATTCCTACTATTGTGATTTGAAGAGAATGTAGGAGATAAATTGACTGCTCCAGTAGAGAAGGCACGTTGATGATTACTCCTCACATTGAGAATCTTGAGACTCATCAACCTCCGGTTTTGCAGTTCAATGGCTTGCTGCAATTCAGCTTGCTCCTCCAACTTTCTCCTCCATAGTATGTCCTGACTATTGTATAGCATCCTTGCCCCTGATTTATATACAAATCCAAACTTTATAGATTTCTTTAATATCTGTGAAGAGTTACACCATCAAGACAAAATAAAATACTCACCAAGCTGAAGATCAAAAGGATCACTTGAGTCTAAACCAGTAGGGCTTCCGCATGAAGAAAATTCTCCCCTGTCCATGTGTTGCTTCCTGGAATTTATAGAGTTCATAGCATATGAATGTCAAAGTTAATGGTACATAACTACATATACAAAAAATATATATTTAATTTATAGAAATATGGAGAGAGAACCTGAATCTATCGGGGAATTTTCCTTTCTCCTTATATGGTTTAACAAGAACCCGGGCATCACATACAAAGTGAGGGTTCCCCTTAGCTAGAATAAGTTTCACAGTATCTGGATAAACAAAAGTGACAAAACCAAACATGCGCTTCTGCTGGTATGGAATCCTCACATCTTGCACAGGCCCAAATATACTACAAGTTTCAACATTGCATGATCATCAGAGACAATTTTAACTATATAACACTGTAAGAAAAACACCACTATCAAACTTACAAATTATACCTGAAGTAATTGGACACGTCCTCTTCTTTAAAAGTACTATCTGCAGGAAAAGTCAGGTAAATCTGCCTTGATACTGGATTCACCATTCCATCCATTGCCAACTCACTCCTTTCCAGTCGAGGAGATCTGGAAAACTTGTTCAATTCGTCACCCATCATCAAGGCTGCTGCAGCCGCCCTACAAGATTAAATCAACATTTAAATAAGCAGAACATTCACATTTACTATAACTTTAAGAAAGAACCTATAAAAGGTTCAACCTTGGGCTATCAGTTTGCTGCTGCAGGAGTAAATTCATGCATTTAGGAGGGTAAGGGAAGTTTGAACCACCCATGAGCTGAGAAGCTGCAGCCAATCTTTGCTGTTGTGCTGATTTAGATCTCAGAAGCTCATGACACTGCTCTATCATCCCAATCTTGCTCTGGGAACCAAGCAGAGCATCTGAATCCAAAAGACCCTCGTGATGGAGGAACTTACAACTTGGCCCATTTTTACAGTAGCCTTTTGCATAGTACAGACATGGTTTCCATCCAAATCCGCCAGAAGGGTCCTCAGAACCTAGGAAAATATCACTAACTGAGCAGCTTCTACGGTGTGAGAGGTCATTATCCGTGTCACCACCACCCCAGCTCCTGGGGGCACCATTGGACGACTCAAAGAGTGTTCCACTGTCACAACCACTCCCATTCGGACTGGAGGCAAAATCAGGGTAATAGCCATCATTGAGGAAAGAAAGCTGATCGTGGAGTTGAAATTCATCAATTAAATCAGAATCTCTCTCCTCATTTCCATTGCAGGGAGGTGCTGACGAATTCATAGTTGAAGATAATGAAGAACCAATTCCTAAATTACTAACCCCACTAATGTTATAATGTTTGAGGCATGTACTAGGACTAACTAAATCTTCAGAAAAATTCGAACCAGCCGCCCAAGAGGAACTCGAAGAAGACAGGTTGGGTATACTCAATGGAGAAGGAAGACTTCTACCATTCAAAAATCGGGAAGATGCTGAAGAATTAGAGGAATTATGCCTAGAGAAAGGCATAGGAGAGGATGGTGAAGTAGGAGTGTTTGACGAAGATAAGCCAAGATCTTTTCTTGCTTTGAATACAATGGAGTGAACTAAAGATTCAGGACCAAAAGCTAATCTTATCATTTCTTTCTCTCCATGATCTTGAATTAAGATAAAACCCATGATCTTGGAAGCATTTTCAGGATCCAAGACTTTAATTCTCGAATAAACAACCCTTGTGGCCTCATTAGAATCCATACTAACTTGCAATTAGTACTATAATTAGTAAAAAAGATTCAAACTTTAATCCCTTTTCTTGAAAACTTATAACCAAATTAATGCCCCCTTTGGCCCAACTACAAGTTAGAGTTAAAGATTAAACTTTGTACAAACCTACCACAAAATCACACCCACCAAACAACTTTTGTTCTAATGTCTTATCTTTCTTCTCTTCCTGCAAACAAAAAAAGAGAAACTTTTCTTTAAAAAAAGCTACCATTCTTCAACTAAGCAAAGATAAATAGAAAAAGGTTGATGACAAAAAATCAAGAAAGCTAAGCACTTACTTATGATATATGCTTACAATAACAATTTATTCATAAAAGAAAACTTACCCAAGCTATAAAATCTCAAGTATTTCTTTAACTGCATAGCTGCTGATGATGAAATAATCAAATGTCACAACCATAAATTAAACATATATATACACACACAACCTTTTATCTCTTTTTCTTTGCTTTTGAAGTTTAAACCTAACTCACCTACAAAAACTAAGCTAAGAGGATGAAGCAGTCAACTATGGGCTGAGCTTGGTTTTCTCTCAACTATACTTACAAACTGTTATAGTTATATATGTAGTACTCACAGAGCGAGAGAGACTGTGTGTGTCTTCTGACAGAGTGTTATATAAGAGAGAGAGAGAGAGTGGATTCAGATCTGTGTGAAATAGTGCACGTTCTATCTTAATAAAACTCCCTGTCTGACAACACACTCAATTTGACTTGTTGACCCTCACTCGCCTCAACCACGCGTGCTATTCATGTGTACTTTCTTAATTTTTATATACTACGGAGTACATTTTTTTTTTCAATTTTGTTTAAAAGATGAAAAAGGAAAATATATTATCCGTATGTGAGTATCTATTTTGTCATTAATAATACATTTAAATTAAATCTATTTCAAAAACAAATTATAATATTATACTGAGTTTATAATTGCATGCATAGTTCTAAAATCACCGATTTAATTGATCACTAATCACTATAAGATATTTATCGATTTTAGAATTAAAAAATTTGATGGTTAATTAATTTAATTAGTATGAAATATTTTGAAAAGTTCTTGGAAATATAAATAAATCCGCATGAATTCTACTCAAAATTAAGGCATGATTTACGATCCAGGACAAATTGTGACAAGGTTATATGCAGGTCTAAAATATTTATTTGTCAATAGAAAATACAAATATATTATGCAAGTGGTCCAATATATAATAAGGTATATTTTTAAGATAAATAAAAACAACTCATTCCACCTTTCATGAGTTTGCTGGAGGAGCATTGCAAGTTGCTACACACAAGTTCTACGTACTACAGCCCATATAAATCCTCAGGCTGTGTAAGCATAATAGTAACAAAATGAGTTGTTTTATACGCTTCAATTTGGAAAGAACAGAGTAGCAGATATTGGAATTTTATGGGATCATCTCAATCTCTCTTTGTATGCAAATGTACAGTGTTATTACAGATGAAAGAAACATGACATTATACATTTATACAGAATATCAAATCAAAGAAAAGAAAACCCGAAGCACCGAGAGAATATTTACTCATTCTAGTTTTTTTTCTATGAAACATAGCAAAGAGAGCATCATCTGATGAAATTCGACTATAACACGAGAAAAAGTACCTAAGCTACACTTGACATATTCTATAGCTCAGTCACAGTTTAAACAACCTTCCGCAGATATCCTATTTTGTTTAGGAAAAAAGATAACATGTCAGAATTTCCCTTGATATCATTTGATTGTCGGTGCTTCAACTTAAAGAACGAGCTTGTTTATAACACAGTTAGTTCATGAACCAGTAAGGGCAGGAATTACATGTCAAATTGACTTCCAGAAGTTCCAGAAAAAGATCCCTTTTCAGCAGTTTTTTGCTCTGGTTCTTTCCTCTTCCGCTGATTCCGAGATGGAGTCCTGTGCACCAATAACTTAATAAGTATAATAGAAAGTTCTGACATAATAAAATACAAATCCCTAAAAAACTATAGATAAACTAATAGGACTTAAACCTCCAAATTATTTTCCATAAAATGCAATGTAAAATAGCAATTGATTTGAGAGGGGGGAGAGGAGTACCCAAGTTGCAAGGTTGTGAATAAACCATCATTCTCGGCTCCGCTTTTGCCTACTTCATCTGGACCTAAGGCACTATGAGTTTCTGGGAAACTTCTCTTTTCCCAACTGTACTCCAGAAAATGTCGAACTGGTTGCTCTCTTGTTGGAATATAACTTAGCCCCTCAAACTGTACATCACACCAAAAGAAAATTTTGATCAATGAAAAAGGACGTTCATGTCAATTATATAGAAGCTCACAGACTAGAGAACCGCAATGGAAACTTCATCATGAGGGACAATTTGACTTGCCTGTTTCTGCACATTTTTGTTCGCCAGCATGATCTGCTTCTCCTGAAAGCAAGTATAATTTTTATCATGACCTAAGGCACCATGAGTTGCTGGGAAACTTTTCTCTTCCTGACTGCACTCTAGAAAACATGGCACTAATTGCGCACTTGTTGGCAAATAACTTTGTAGCTCCTCAATCTGAACATCATATCAATAGAAAATTTAAGATCAACAAAAAAGGGCTTTTATGTTGGTTGTGAAGAAGCTCGCAGACTACAGAACCACAATGAGGAGTGTATCATGAGGGACAGTTTCACTTGCCTGTTTCTGCAACTGTTTGTTTTCCAGCATGAGCTGTTTCTCCTGAAAGTAAGGATAAATTTTATCATGATGTAGTAGCACACACGCCACACAATCAAAATGAGATCAAGGATGAAGTTGAAAGAGCAAACTCTGATGGGAGAGAATAAATTGGCAGGGAGTCAGTACACATGTAGTTACAGAATAGATAAGAGGATAGATGTGCTATTACCTGATACTGAGTGGAATCCAAGAGTCACTAATTTAAGTTTAAACTATATAATGCACATATATTTTGTTGTGCACTTGAGCGAAACCCAGTTTATTTATCATTTAACAATGTGCATAACCAACACAGTAAATTGCAGGCAAGTGCTAACTGCAATATAAACTTCCATGCTCGTACTGTGCAATGTTCTCTTTCTTCAGTCAGTAACTAATCTATTCTCTCCATATCAGGAGAAAAATTACTTGCATTATGTTTTTTTTTTAATGTGTAAGTATCTTGTTTAAGCAAAAAGGCTGTGTGAAACCTTGTCTGTCAAGCAAGAAAATATTAAAAAAAAAATCATACATTCTCTCCATTTTAGTTTCATCAAAAAGTTAATGATACTTTCTTCTATGTTTTAACATGTGACATTACATTGTACAGTTTTAGTTCTAAAATCAGTTAGAGGAAGACTACATGGTACAGGTTTTGTACCTTCATTCTTGATTGTTCAAGCTGGTAGATTAACATTTGCTCCTGAAATGACAAAATAGTTTGTTAAACCATTTACAGAGCATAAAAAGTAGCACCTTATATTTTATATTTGTACTTAACATCACTTTTAGGAATTGAAATGAAGGAACAACATTCAACCTTCTTTTCCCTCAGAGATAGTAAGCCATCATTCAATAGCTGTTCCAGCTGCTGTAACTCATTTAATCCTAATTTAGTAAGGTCCTTACCCAGCAATATCCTACAAGATCAAAAGTGAATCAATGTAAGAATGACAAGGCTCCTCTAAATTTTTTGAATTTACCCTGAAAGCTAAAACCATGCTTACGTTTGTCTTTGCTTATGCTCTGCAACCTCCTCTTTCAGGACAGCTAGCTCATCAGAAGTTTTCGTCTACAAATAATTTAATAATAATAAGTCACATACAATTACAAGATAACTGGCATAATGAATGAGAAGGTAAACATTCATTTAAAATGAGAGACATAGCCTTAAGAAGTTAGAACTAAGATCCACACGACTTGCCAATATATCATAGTATAAATTACCGATCCTTTTACATTTTAGAGTAAAGCAANTACAAGAGCTTGTGATTTACTTGGCCAATAAAAAAAAGTGCTTCTCATTTGTAATTATGGGTCCAAATCTAACATCTAAGAGACATAAAGTTACATGGTAGCCATGAAATGGACCTATCATATAGAAGATCTATCAGGTTCAAGCAACTGGGATCCGTCATACAACAACTTTGAACTTGGTTACGAGCCAGAAATTGCTTTTAAGGAATAAAATCAGGTAACAATCTTGAAATACTACCTATGAGCAATAACAGGGAAAAAATAGTAAACCCCCAAATATCCTACTGCATGCATATTTTTAAAGTAGAGAAGCACTTTGNTATCAAAGTTTTATGGATTATATATTGCATTAGTGGAGGTATTCGTGAAAGGTAGCAATATAAAATGTCTGCTAATGACCCTCTTCGAAGATGAATACTTGCAGAAAATTTTCTATTACTAAGAAAGTCAATGAACAAGAAATTTCTGAAAGCTACATCTGTAAATAAGTATATAGATTTGGAAGAATCAAGATTGTGNCGTTTGTGGGCTCTCGTAAGGTAGATATATTATAAATGTATATATTACACACATAATGCAAGACAGCTTTAAATTTACATAGAGGAAATATTAAAAGATTACCTCTGCCTCGGGCTGTATTTTAGAAGCTTCAGAGAGTTCTAGACATTTGTTGTATCTTGAAAGTACTTGGTTCATACTGCAACAATAATATATATATATATATAAGCAGATTTTCCATTAATTAAAACATTAACAAGTAGCATAGCAANTCCACAAAATTTAAGTAATTCATAATATAACTTATTAAACACAAACTAAACACATCTGCCTTAATAAAAAAAGGAATTAAATTACTAAAAGGATGATGTGATTCCTAATTATGAATTCTGAGAAAAATTAACTTATTACTTATAAGCTAAGCCAAACACCCCCTAAATGTGTATGACATCTATTCTATAATCATTTGACAGGAAATGAACTCCGTCATTTCCACATGAACTCATATCTTTTGGGAACCAATTTTTAGCAATGAACAAGAGAAAAGATAACTGTTGCTCTCGTGCCTCCAGATAAATTGCATCCGGAGAACCGTGAGGATTCAACANAAACATTAACAAGAAGCATAGCAAGTGACATGCAAAAAGATATTCGACATACATATATAGATGCTTGCATGTACGAGGATTATTTTTTTCACTTATCCACACTTTTAGGGATTACTTATCTGCTACAAAAATGCACCAGTACATGAAAAATTGGCTTACGGACTCCAACATTATATCTAGAACAAAAATCTCCTTTAAAGNTAGCAATGAACAAGAGAAAAGATAACTGTTGCTCTCGTGCCTCCAGATAAATTGCATCCGGAGAACCGTGAGGATTCAACAAAACAAACAACCTTGAACATAATCATGCACACTGAAAGCTACAATCGTCCATTGATGCAAGTAANGTAATTGTCGATAGATATATGGAAAGCATCAGGCAAATGTGTGAATACATATTTTGCAGCATGGTAACAATTCCAAGTATCATTTACTAAATTATTTTTTCCTTGCAACATTTCTATAAAGACATCCAATCGAAAATAAACAAGTTCAAGTAGATATATCAGCAATCAATCCTTGAGCTAACTAGTATCCAGTAAAGGTAATTACAGAGAAATCCAAGACAATAATCTTGACAGCATCGCCATTCAAGAATATGATCTTGATAACATCACCATTCAAGAATATAATCTAAATAACATCACCAATCAAGAATCCAAGAACATAACAAATGCAGGAAAACACACATTGACAATTGACATCTCATTATTTCAATGGTGACTCTGACTCTTTACATAGAGAAGACGGACCGAGTATAACATGATCCCCCATACATAGTAACATATCTTAGTTAAGCTTACCCATTAAAACACAATTTGATAAAATTATTCAAGACTTCACTACTCAATCAAATCTTCCAAACTTTCCTGCTTTAGGTTTGTAATAGCTATAAATTTCTTCAAAATTACAACTAAATGAAAACATTGGAACACCCCAGAATAATCAAATCAAACAAAACAATAATTAAATATACAAGTAAAAATCAAAGTACCAATAACCACTAAAATCAAAATCAAGAAAAGAAAGCTTATATACAACACACACACACACGCACAAATATATATACCTAGAACTTGCAAAGTGATAAAGTTGTCCGGTGCTTGAAAAGATAATAACAGCAACTTCAGCATCACAAAGAACAGAAAGTTCATGGGCTTTCTTGAGCAACCCAGCATGTCTTCTTGAGAATGTGATTTGTCTCCCACTAGCACTACCATCACCATCTTCACTCTCCTTTATCTCAATCTCTCCACGACCCATCTCTTTTTTTTCAATTTCAAACAACCCCAGATTCTTTGTTTTTCTCAAAACCCCAAAATAAACACACCCCACTTCCCCTTTCCGTCAATCTATATAAGTTGGTGTAAGTATATATATGGGGTTTTTGTAAAACCCTGGTTAGTAAATGTGGGTGGTAAATATGGGAATTGGGGGTAAAGAATTGTAATTATAGTTGGGGTGTTTGTAGATAAAGAGGCGTGAGGTGATTATACACACAAATGGGATGTTATACTCACAAACGGCAAGTGAATTTGCATGGCCATGGAATCTTAATTTACAAGTTTCTAGGGCCCCACAAGACAAATTAATCCATATTTATAATGTATGAATATAATATACAATTAATTGTTTCGAAAAAGAAGATATAATTTTAATGTTAAGGTGAAAATTTATATTATTATAAAATTTAGGAAATTTATAAAAATTCTATTTTTTATTAAAAAAAATTATGATTTTATCATCTTCCGAAAATTTTTGCAAAAATGTGGTAACTAAAAGAAACCAAATAAAAGTTTTTATATACGCTTTGTAAATTGCTACTTTCTTTTTTAAAAAAATGAAATTGTTGCGGATTGCATTTTAGGTTAATTCAATTGCATTCGGTTATAAAGTCGTATTTTTAAAATATTTCAAAACCCGTACTTTTATAAAAAAAAAAAATTAAGAAATGTATTTTTGTAAAAAAAAATGTATTTTAAAAAAAAACTCTAAAATTAAATTGAGACAAATCGTGATTATTTGGTTATGAAATAGAAGTTGTACGGTTAATTTTAGTAAAATTGAAATGAATATTTTAGTAGAAAATAAATTGTAACTTGAGTTAACTGAACTGTAAAATATATATTATCGTATATGATAGATTTTAAATAATATGACATGATTTATAATTTTAAAATGTTAAATTTATATTAATATCTAAATATTTTTTATTTTAAATAAAATTTAAATTCAAATTTCTTTTTTTATTCAAACATATCATTCGATAAAATTCATCAATTCAGAATTTCAGACCAGATTAGTTTGGAACGCAGTGANACATATCATTCGATACAATTCATCAATTTAGAATTTCAGACCAGATTAGTTTGCAACGCAGTGACATACTTTGGCGTATGTGTTTATATAGGCGATAAGTTTATCAGTTTTCCCATATATCTCTGCCTCCTATGTAAAATGCAGCAGACTTCATAAATTAACTATCGATCATTTCATTCCAATATAATTTTTATTTTCTCCCATAATTTATGATCAACATATGTAATATGCGCACACGTGCGTGGGCTGATGTGACCTTTAATTTTTACAAAATTAAACTAAAAATTCTAGAATGAAAATTCAGTGATAAATGATGAGAGTGATTAGTAACGGATTAAAAAATTATTTTGGGACAGATTTTCGAAGAAGTTGATGAATACCGTTTTTCTCCAAGGTGTAATAATGCACATACCAAAGTTAACAGCTTGATTTCAGTTAAGATTCTCCCATTTCCTTCAAAAGCAATCTTACTTGAACTCCAAACAATGTGTTTGAAACCATTAGGCCATCAAAAAATTATATATGTGTACTATATAATATAATTTTAGGGTTAAGTTACACGAAGAGTACCTTTTTATTGGAAACGTTGAAAACCATATATATACTGCTTGCTTGCAGAACATTGTAAAATATATTATTTTGTAAAATATGTTCTGCAAACAGTGCATATATGATCTCCGACTCTCCAACAAAAATGCGATCTCCATATAAATTTTTCCTATAATTTTATTATATATATAGGCCATTATTACGTTTGAACTTACATTTTGATATAAAATACCATTTTTTCAGTTTTATTGATGTATGTAATTGATATAAATATTGTTATTCGAATATGAATAAAAATTTCTTCGTAACTTTATATGAAAAGGGCCACCATTCAAATTTTTAGGCCCGACCGTGGAAACTATACTCCGTTTCTTATTCNGAAAAGGGCCAACATTCAAATTTTTAGGCCCGACCGTGGAAACTATACTCCGTTTCTTATTCCTTAAAATTAAATTAAGTTACTTATTTCATAAAAAAAATTACGTATTTTTTTAAATAAGTATTTATTTTAAAATTTTAAGACCAAATTTTATTTTCAAAATAAAAATAATTTACTTATTTTTTAAAAAAGTATATATATATAAATCGTTTTTGAAAATAAGTTACTTTTCTAGAAATAAAGGAGTACTTCTCTCTTCATTTTTTCTGAGTTGGTCTTTCGAACTACTAACCATGCATAGATCTAGTTTTTTGTGCTAAAAGGAGTGAAATTGTGAAGGGTCCTAATCCAGTGTATACGTGTGTTGGATAAGGAATTTCCAGCATACTACTTCTAAGCCTTTAGATCAGGATACCAACGGTGCATATTTTTAAAAAAATGGACGAGTCTCGGTAATTTACCGTGGCTCGTGTACGGGCCTCGATAAATTACCGTGGCACGTCTCAATATATTATCGTGGCTCGTCCATACACTAACATGACACAGTCGAACTCAGAACACACTCATGTAACTAGAACACTCAATAGGCGATTGTGACGACGATTTGTGAGCCGATTATGGTGATTTGATTGATTAGGGGGTTGAGGACGGTGATTAGTGTGTTGTATACAAGCACTGATCAGAGCATTTTGGAGTGTTTTTCCTTGTCCAAGCACTAAAAAAACTTAAAATGTAATTTGAAAATCAACAAAACCCCTTTTGTGTGATATATACACACAGATACATACACAGCCATGGTTAAATGGCAGTTTCGTCACTCAACTGACTACAAACTTGCAATTGGGTCATCCAACTTAAAAATCTTTCAATCAAATCATTATACTCTTTAAAACTTTCGTTCAGGTCACGTGTCGTTACTAACGTTAAAAAATGCGTGGAAAGATGACTAAATGAAATGACATGCTGCTACTTGGCTGCTTTAAGTCCAAATGACATGTACACATCATTCGACCCGACCCGATTAATGTTATACAACCAAATTATATAAATCATACTCAATTGAATCCATTTAACCTATTTTCCCTTCATTTTCCTTTGAACCCATTTCCCCGTCTTCATCTTCAATGTCTAGTTCAAATATTAACAGTAATTCAATAAATGAGAGTAATTACTCCATTACAACTCTGAGTTTTCTATAGATTCCCTGGTATCAAATGCAAGTGCGATTTTATGACTCCATGTCAAGAAGTTCGGAGAGATGGCACATATCTAACACTTATTGTGTTCTTGCATCATCAACTTCGTCATCCTCAAGATCAACCTCGACTTCTTCTTCCTTATTGAGTTCAGTTTCATCTCCAAGTTCTTTAGTTTAATTCAAGTGAATCTCAATACCCCCATCAAGTTCTCACCATTTTATCAGTTAGGGTTTGAAATTGTTATTGTTTAATTAGGGATGATTGAGATTGGGTTGGTTGAGTATCATTCGGAGATAATGGATGCCATAATAGGGTAATGAATAAAATGGTCGTGAATTTTGGTTAGATTGTGGGTTTTGGTTGGGTCGAATTGTGACTTGACAGCTTATTTGACACTACTTAACGGAGTTCCGTCCAAAGTTAATGGAATTTAACGGTTGTGAAAATTTTATTGTATTTAATGATTGATATGAATACTTATTGCACTATAATGACCCGGGTGAAAGTTTTTTGAGTTGAATGTTCCAATTGCAAATTTGTAGTCAGTTGAGTGATTAAACTGTCATTTAACCCTTAGCCGAGACATGGATAGAGAAGATGGTAAACACCAAGTTCACTTAATTTTAGCAGATAAGCTTTCTTCTCACCACCAATAATATTGACGACATCGATAAACTTCAATGGTGATACACATATACATATGAACCGCGCTAAATTAGTGGGATTTTGACCCTTAATATCATAATTTGAACAAAAAATGTCCAAAATGTCACAAATCGTGAAAATGGCCCTTACTATCACAGAAAAACACAACTTCAAGTTGAGTTTTTAAAAACGCATGATTGATCCGCGTTTCTTGCTTCTCCGGTAAAATATTCGCTATAATTTTTTTTTCAAAAAAAGAATGGGCAACGCAAGTTAAAGTTGCGTGTCATAATACATAAACGCAAGTTCAAGACTCGTTTCACTGCAAACGTAATTTTAAATTGTGTTATACTAAAAAAAATGAAAAGCCCAATATTGAGATGGGAAGTAATCATCAAAGCACGGAGAGTAATGGGCGGAGGATCGCCATTGACACACCATTGGAATCCAACAAAGGAGCAGACAAACATACTTTAGAATATGTATAAGCAACTCCATCAGCAGAGCAGATTCAAGACATAACAACAAAGCTAAAAGTGTGCGGACACATCGAGTGGAATAATGTTTTCTACTAATTTCAGAATCACAAGGCAAGGCAGAGGCAAGATCATCGGATGAATCAGTCAATCGCTTTCTTCAACAGACTTCTCCTTTGTTTCCACCTTCAAATCCCCAAATCGTAGCTAGCTTATTGTAAGTTATCCCAATTGTAACTGTGAATGAATAATTGTAATTGAGAGTGTGAGAATATGGAAGTGCGAGAGTATGGGAGTATTAATCGGGTCATTGGGTTGGAATGAGAATTGTAAGATTAATTTTATAAACATGATTTATCTCCCGTTACTCTGTGATAATGAGGGTCATCTTTTTCTATTGTGATGTTCGGGTTATTTGATGCAAAAATGTGATATTTAAATCCATAATTCTATTAGTAAGGCAGTGAGGGTCATCTTTTTCTATTGTGATGTTCGGATTATTTGATGCAAAAATGTGATATTTAAATCCATAATTCTATTAGTAAGGCTCACACATGATTCTTGGTAAATTATCACGGATCATTCCTTTTTTTTTTAATTTCAGTCGTCCATGAACTGATCCAACGGCGTAGAAACCATATGGTGCATATGTATGTGCTAGTCCTTCTGGATCAGCTCCGAATTGCGAAAGCTTTGATATAGTAGTAAAATGCATGAATGGACCTGATGTTCACGAGGCTCTCCATGCTAATGTCATAAAACCTGGTCATGTCTAGAAATCATGCAGTTACATGTACTCTGCATCATTGATTTTTTCCCGAAAATACAGAGGTGGTGCCACCCCTAACTCGTAAGTACCCTCATCCCGTAATAAATAATCTTAATTGGATCCGTCGTTGCTCAAACAAATGTCTATACAAAATATGCATGTTTGGTAAATTATTTTTTGAAAATAAGTGTTCATGTCTTTGTTTTTCAGAATAAATAGTTTTTTTCATTAAAATAATATTCATTTACATATTTCTTTTAAAAATAAATACCTATTTTTTTAGAAAAATAAGGTAAATTAAAGGGGCTCAATAAATATGTTCGTATAAGTTTATATTTGTAAAGGATAAATAAGACCAAAATATGTTGATTTGATTCCAAATTCTTAAACCCTCATTATCCGTTTGATTAGAATGAAATGCGATAGAAATATATGGAAGTATTGAACAAAGGTTTGCGAAAAAGTGAGTATCGATGAAATTTTATTTCTTATGTCAATACTATCTATATTATATTATTAAACACATGTCCTAATGTTTGGTTTGTTGTCCGTCTTGTGTCCAACTCGACTTCAAATACACGTGTCTGTTTACTACTCAATTTCAAACTCATTTTTTTAATCAATATACTATCATATTTTAATTTCCTCATTAGTTAACCTCTTTAATTTATTAAATATCATAATTTAATAATTAAATTTTATGAATATTAAAATAATATTATTATTTTATTTATATTAATTAAATTTTATTATTATGCTCTATCTATATTATATTATTCTAAATGAACTTCTTTTTTAATTAGAATATAGAGTTGTACTCACAATCTAATATCATGTTTCAATTTTATCATCGCTCAAACACTTTAATTTATTTAAAATTATAATTTTATAATAATTTTTTTGAATATTAAAATTATATTAATATTTTATCTATATTAAAATATACATTTTTATTTAAATTTTAATTAAAATATTTCTAATATATTCGGGGAAAAATTATTAATAAAAATTTATTAATATTTTGCACGGGGTATTAATCTATGTTAATTAATATAAATATATAACAATATATTACTGGGACCTTAAACGCATAATATAAATATGATTTAAAATTAATTTATCTCATGTACAAAATTACATAAAAATATTAATAACATAAATAATTAAATTAAATATTTAATTTATTTAAGGCAAATGTTTGGTCTTCTTTTTGTATCCCACTCAATTTTAAATACATGTGTCTGTCTACTCCTCAATTTCAAACACATTCTTTTAATCAATATACTATCATGTTTTAATTTTCTCGTTAGTCGACCTCTTTAATTTATTAATTAAAATTTATTAATATTAAAATAATAATATTATTTTATTTATATTAATAAAATTTTATTATTATGCTCTATCTATATTATATATACTTTTATATTATATTACTCTAAATAAACTTTTTTAATTAGAATATAGAGTTGTACTCACAATCTAATATCATATTTCAATTTCATCATTCATCAAAACTTTAATTTATTTAAAATTGTAATTTTATAATAATTTTTTTAATATTAAAATTATATTAATATTTTATCTATATTAAAACATACTCTTTTATTTAAATTTTGATTAAAATATTTCTAATATATTCGAAACTCCTTTTATTAATAAAAAATTATTAATGCTTTGCACGGATTATTAATCTATGTTAATTAATATAAATATATAACAATATATTAATGAGATTTTAAACACATAATATAAATATGATTCAAAATTAATTTATCACATGTATAAAATTACATAAAATGTATTAATAACATAAATAATCAAATTAAATNTAAAATTACATAAAATGTATTAATAACATAAATAATCAAATTAAATATTTAATTCATTTAAAATATATAATATATTATT
>QRFB01019470.1:0-19525 GCA_008931105.1 Oenanthe javanica
TCGGTAACATGGACATTGTCTTCTTCAGGAATTTCTTCAGGAATAGAACAATGCCAGGAGATGGTTTTCTCTTCTTTTTCTTTGAGCTTGTTGTGATCACTATACTCATCAAATCTCACTTTGTTATCTTGTTGTAGAGTTTCTTTGCTTGGTTGATAACAAAATCCCTCTTTTCATTTAAATGTGATATGAGAATAACATTAGCGTACTCTGTTCTCAGTCGATCAAGCTGGGTTTCTGTCCTGCCTGTGTAAAAAATTACTAGAAGNTAGTCGATCAAGCTGGGTTTCTGTCCTACCTGTGTAAAAAATTACTAGAAGGATGGGTACAACAACCAGGGACATTGTGTTAGTTTCATTTAGTTTAAGAATATTCTACGACAAGTGTCAACGATCATAGTAAATTTCAAAATTAAATTAATAATACTACATAATTAAAAGTCTCAATAAATTCTCATACAAAAAAAAAATGCTTGTCAAATTATAGAAAATTAAATTGGTTAGGTAGCACCGACAAATAAATGATAGAAAATTATAGAAAACTGAATTTTGGTGATCCAGTTAATGAGTAGAAGTGGTGATCCAATTAATAAATGAGAATAGATATTAAATTGGTGATTCAAGTCAAAATTTTGGTAATCCAGCTAATAAGTGGGTAATTTATGTTCTATTTTATTAGTGATTATTGTGTGAATTATTTTTTAAGTGTTTAAACATGCATAAAATAATTACCTCATTTAGGGATTGAGGCACTTGAACTTCATTTGGCAAACCTTGATCATTCTCATGTCTTTTCTGCATAGATTAATTTTGGTGATTCAAGTTAGATATTTGGTGATCCAGTTAATAAGTGGGTAAATTTATGTTCTATTTTATTAGTGATTCTTGTGTGAATTAATTATTTAAGTGTTTACATATGCATACAATAATTGCCTCATTTGGGAATTGAGGTAAATAAAGAATCTACAAACAAAAATATCCAATCTTTAACATGATTAATATAGCTTGTATATGTTTGTACTTGCATTCCATGCTCATCACATCTGTTCAGAGCTTCTAATACCCCAAAACCAGAAGTTCTGCAAACTGGGAGAAGACCTGCAAAATGTAATAAATAGTTAGATATATAAATCTTGGTTTTCTGATCTTGTTTCAACTCCATATTTTCCCAGCACTCATTTAATTTCAGCTGCACTTTAGCTCCCAAATCAGATCTCCTAGCATCTTAACCGTGTATAAAAATTAAATTCTCAGCACAATAATAGCAGAAAAATTCATAGTAGTACTGCAACAAGACACATAAATTCCACAGAAATCCATACAGCCCCAGACCTCACAGACATTTAAAATCCCACCTTTACTCCTTATAACTGCAATACCAAATATCCACCTCCATAAATAAACTCACCAAACCTCAATATAAGCAATATAACAGCTCTTCTAGGCCACTTCCACTAATGCAATACACCATCTAGCAAGATGAGTAGAATTTGAATTAGTAAATCCTCCACCAGAGTCTTGCATATGCATTATTTACCACACGAGCATAGCCTACAATCTACTACTGCTTCTGGCATGACTTCCAAGCAAGAATTCATCAAAGCCAAAAAATACGTCTGGACCTAAAGAACGCAGCAGCAGCAAGCCACCCGGATCTCAAAACTTATATCTTCCTGCAACACCAAGTCTATTCAAAACACCCAAGTGTTGCATCATTTGCGTAAATAGTCAGTCCTTTTGCAATTCTGGTCTCTCCATCCTCCAATTTTCACAAAAATTATGCAGGTTTGAAACTCCAGAAAAAGTAAGAATCAACCTACACGTATATCTAAACATTATTTTGATTTGAAGGCAACTCATAAGACACATTTCACATTTATAACAAATTACAAACTCGACTGTTATACTTGATTTTCAATCCCATGATCTTATACCACAATACTTCTTCAATTAGAGCATTGACTTGAGCTGTCGACCTGTTTTGAGATTTAAAAACTCTGAGATTCATCTCCTGCCAAATAAAATAGATCATACTTCCCAAAACTAATTTATTGACAATATAGACTAGAATTTCCCTATTTTCTACCACGCAACTGTAAAATATATGAATAAATTATGCTATTTCAGTCCAACAAGAGTATTGCATAATCGAAATCAATTTTTAAAGTGTTCAAGAGCATAGAACCATAATATTTACTGCGCAAGTGCAAAATATATGCTTAAATTAGGTCATTCCAATCTAAACAAGAGTATTATATATCCAGAATCAGTTTTTAAAGTGTTTAACAACAAATAACCATAATATCTACTGCACAAGTACAAAATATATGCATAAATTAGACGATTCCAATCTAAAAAAGAGTATTACATAATTGAAATCAATTTTTAAAGTATTCAATAGCAAAGAAACTTAATATCTACTGCGCAACTACAAATTATATGCTTAAATTATGTGTTTCTAGTCTAAACAAGAGTATTGTACATTTGAAATTAGTTTTTAAAGTGTTCAACATCAAAGAACCATAATATCTACTGCGCGATTGGCAAATATATGGTTAAATCAAGTGATTCCAGTCTAAACAAGAGTGTTGCACAATCGAAATCATCTTTTAAAGTGTTCAAGAGCATAGAACCCTAATTTCTACTACGTAAATGCAAAATTTATGCTTAAATTACGTGATTCCAGTCCAAACAAGAGTGTTGCACAATCGAAATCATCTTTTAAAGTGTTCAAGAGCATAGAACCCTAATTTCTACTACGTAACTGCAAAATATATGTGTTTAATCGAAATCAGTTTTTACAGTGTTCAAAAGCATAGAACCCTAATTTGTACTACGCAACTACAAAATATATGTATAATTACACGATGTTAGTCCAAACAACAGGGTTTCAAACATCAAATCAACAATTCAAGTGTAAACAACATAGAATGTGTTTTTATATACATAAACTTTTTGATTCGAATTAAAAACTGATGATTACAAGTATGAAAATAGTGATTGAATCATCAAATAACATGCAATCAAATATATACATAAAATCTTTAATTTGAGTCTAAATTTGAAGATTACAAACTTACGATTAGTAATTCGAGTCGGTTTTGAGTGAATATTTGATGAATGTTTGTTGAAGTGGGTTTGATGAATATTGAAGCGGGAGAGTTAAAGTTGTGTGACTGTTTTTTTATTTTCGTATCCCTCTTTTTAAAATATTGGGTTGGGCTGGGTTTTTTAAAATACTGGGTTGGGTTTTAAATATTGAGTTTAATTGGTTCTAAGTTCTAATTTTAATATGTTCTCACTAGAGTAGATCCCTATATATATATATATGTTAATAATATGATAATATCATTATTAATTTGAATAATTTTTTTTATGTTATTAAATTTTTATATACCAATTTTTTTATACTAATTATGTTGACAAAACATGCGCCGACACATCACATGCAGACATGTGTGAGTAGTGTAAATGTGTAATCTAATACGCTTCAATCCCATGAGGCCATGACACTCATTTTTTTACTATAATTGAACCAACTCTTTATAAAGTACAGGGGTAGGAGTTGAATCAAAATTTCAATATGCCTTGTTCTTTAAACGTGGCAGTGATTTTTAATATTGTATAATAATGAAATAATAGGAATTAAAATAAAAAATTATTTTAATTTTATTTATCAAAAAACATGATTCAAAATATGTGATAACGTATTTTTGATATAGTATTATATATATTAATAGTAACAAAATATGGCAAATATTGAACTTTTAACCGGAGAACTCAAATATTTGTTTTTTTATAAAACCCTAATTTATTCGATTCGATCCAAACTAATAAATTAATAAGATTTCTGAGTTCTCAATATAATAATTTCTCATGTAAGTATAACTGATTATCCGTATAAAGTTATCATTATATCTTATACAATTAATTAAATATTTTTATAGAAATAATTTGGATAAAAAAAATTTAAATCCTCCATCTCATAAGGAAAATTCACGGCCTTCCTCCATCTCTCTATATGTAAAATCTAATATTATCTCTACTCTAATCTAATAATAATGCATAATAATGTGTGATATATGACATGTCTCTATATAAATCTAATATAAGAGTATTTTAATATTTTAAATCAATTATAAAAAAGTTTATTAAACGAAATAGAATTCTCGAATAAAAATTCATAACTGCCTTTTCTATCTAGATTACGGGTTGCTCTAGTTGGATTTTGGATGTTGGGCTACCTCAAAATTAAAGATAATTTTGTAAGTTTCGCGTGTGCTGTAAAATCGTTCAATTCTAACTTCTGAAACTCAAAATATGGTCCAAACAATGTCTATGGAGCACAATAATTATAATTTTTTTTAATTTAACTTCGGGATAGATCTTTAAGTTCAAATTTATATATTATTAATATATTTAATAGTGTTTGAGTTATAATATGAAGCGGAGTAAGAAAAATTATAGTTGTTAAGAATCTTAATAATAATTATAACTTATAAATAATTAGTACATCTATACTATATTATTATAGCCGAAAGATTAAAAGTTTTGGTCCAAGGTGAACCATAGAAAAGATCTTGACCGTTCAATTTTAGATAAATCATAGAAACTATCTTAACAATTCAATTTTAATAAAATCTAATTTTAAAAAGAATATATATCATACTTACAACTCTAACCTCGGCAATCCTACTTTTATACAACTTCTCACGGATAATATTATATTATATTCTATATTTTCTATTTTAAGAATCCTACTTATCCTATATTTTTTATTTAATATATCATTAATTAAGAATCCTACTTAATTTTTATTTAATATATCATTAAAGTTCATGAATATTAATATATAAATAACATTATATAATAACATACAACTCTAACACTCGATAATTCTCCTTTTATACAACTCCTCGCATATAATATAATATTATATTATATTAACATAAAAATGTTATAAAATTTTACAGTAAATATCAATAAAATATAATATAAAAGTTAAATATACTTAAATATTAGTTATTTATCACGTGCTTTGCACGGGTTATAAGTTTGTATATATATATATTAAGTAGGATTTGTAAAATAAAAATATAGAATATAATTTAAATATAATATAATATTATTTTATCTCTGATGAGTTGTATAAAAAGAGGATTACTGGTGTTAGAATTGTATGTACGACTATATTCTTTTTAAATATAATATAATATTATTATATCTCTGATGAGTTGTATAAAAAGAGGACTACTGGTGTTAGAGTTGTATGTACGACTATATTATTTTACAATTATATTTTATTAAAATTCAACGGTTAAGATTGTTTCTATGATTCACTTAAAATTGGACGGTCAAGATCTTTTCTATGGTTCACCCAGTACCAAACCAACCGACGACCAAAACTTTTAATCTTTCGGCTTTAATAATATAGTATAGATGTTTAAAAATAAAAATAAAAAACCAAGCGGAGACCAAGTCAACTTAGGGTAATTTTGTCTGTCGAAGTCTCGAAGAAGATATGAGGACGAAGTGACGAATAAATTCTCTCAACTAATTTTCGACCCGTTAATGCTCAAGGTGACATGAACAATAACTCTAACGTGGTGTCATCATGACTAGTATAAAATCCTTACGTGGCACCACGAGTGTTGTTTTGAGTAACAAACCGGTAGCCCGCACACGGATTTATCGAAATATTTTATAATTTATTTATATACACCGGGTCACTGGGTTACATCTAAGGGAGTACAGTACCTTTTATATACAACTAGCTTAAATTCCGTGATATATTTATTATAATTAATATATTTTATTTTATATAGTATAATTCTTTTAATATATTTACATTTTATAATATTAAATATAAAAATATTATATTGTTAACTACATTTTTTTTATTGTGGGAATTAATTATTTGTATGGTTGTTCTAATATATATTGGATATCTATAAAAATATTAATATACTAAAATACTTTTAGTTAAATTTTTTTATCTTATTATATATTATATAAATATAATATTTATATAATAATTATTTGCTTATAATTTACTTTAGAATATGTACATATTTATAAAAATATTATAATATTATTAATATTTTCATTTGTATTGAATATATGAAATTAAATGAATTATAATTTAAATTATAAAATTTATAGTGAATTGATAGTATATAGAAGTCATTTGATATAAGATTTTAATTTTATGTATTTTAGTTTACATAACACTTCTCTTATCTATCACAACAACCCTGCCTGACCACACCACACGACCACGTTAATCCGTTTATTCCAATTGTATATAGGTATATAATGTATATATTTTTCTCATTATTCATTAAATATAAATATAAATAAATTAAAAATAAAACTATATAACATTTTCCTTAAAACAAACATTAAAAATTACTTAAAGTAATGAACAAATAATATAAACCGTCATGAATGAGGTATAATGTAGAATGTACAGAACTCATACATAGTGTTTATATTTATAAAATATAGATTTTTCAGAATGGTGGTGCAAGTGGAAGGTGTGATATTAATTTCAATATTATTATTATTATTATATTTTTAGAATTAATTGCTGTGTTCAAAATATAGAATGAAAATATTTAAATTCATGAGAGTCTGCAATCTGCCAAAAANGGAATTAATTATTTGTATGGTTGTTCTAATATATATTGGATATCTATAAAAATATTAAAATATTAATATACTAAAATACTTTTAGTTAAATTTTTTTTATCTTATTATATATTATATAAATATAATATTTATATAATAATTATTTGCTTATAATTTACTTTAGAATATGTACATATTTATAAAAATATTATAATATTATTAATATTTTCATTTGTATTGAATATATGAAATTAAATGAATTATAATTTAAATTATAAAATTTATAGTGAATTGATAGTATATAGAAGTCATTTGATATAAGATTTTAATTTTATGTATTTTAGTTTACATAACACTTCTCTTATCTATCACAACAACCCTGCCTGACCACACCACACGACCACGTTAATCCGTTTATTCCAATTGTATATAGGTATATAATGTATATATTTTTCTCATTATTCATTAAATATAAATATAAATAAATTAAAAATAAAACTATATAACATTTTCCTTAAAACAAACATTAAAAATTACTTAAAGTAATGAACAAATAATATAAACCGTCATGAATGAGGTATAATGTAGAATGTACAGAACTCATACATAGTGTTTATATTTATAAAATATAGATTTTTCAGAATGGTGGTGCAAGTGGAAGGTGTGATATTAATTTCAATATTATTATTATTATTATATTTTTAGAATTAATTGCTGTGTTCAAAATATAGAATGAAAATATTTAAATTCATGAGAGTCTGCAATCTGCCAAAAAAGTAGGACTGCAGGAGGTCAACAGTAGATTGAGGTATAGAGGTACCTGCCGGAAGAAGTATCCTTGATGCGCCAGAAACTATTGTTCTCAAAAAATGTTGCGCACAAGGTGTGTGATGCTGCCACCGTTACACTCATTTCTATATATTTATTTTTTAATACAAGACACGTATTTTATGGCTTTTATAAAATATAATTTCATAANTGTGTGATGCTCCCACCGTTACACTCATTTCTATATATTTATTTTTTAATACAAGACACGTATTTTATGGCTCTTATAAAATATGATTTCATAACTTATTTTTTAAATTTTTTTTGAATAATAATTAAATTATTGAATTTAGCTTACGTCTTTTTTATCCTTCCTCCTAAACTAATTTTCTATCTCATCCTCACACATGTGATAACCATTATAATTTTATATTTTTACTTTTATTTTTTAATACATCACATTTTTAATTCAAAATATTTAATGAAAAAAATTATTTAATTATTTAAAATTTTTAAATATTAGTATTTTTAATTCAAATTATATATAATATTATTTATTATATAAATTAATTTTGCCTTGTTTTTATTTTCTATATTATTATTTAGTAAATTTATTATTGAATAAAATAATTTTTTAAAATTCATTCATTTATATAATCGACAAATAAATGAATAAAAATATCATTCCATTCCAAGTAAAATTAATATTACTAAATGAATAAAAAAATGAAATGAGCATTCTTAACCTATCTCATTACTATCATAATTAACATCATCTCATTCTCCGACTCATTCTTATTCTTACAACCAAACACACTCTTAGACGATTAATATTTATATAGTATAAAAGGACATTTTCTAACTCATTATGATCCTTACAACCGAATACGCTTAGACGATTAATGATTATATAGTATAAAAATGACCTTGTATAATTCATTTGAGGTACACCTTACTTTCTTCAAAAAAATGTATACGAGCAAGTCTAAACGTTCGTATTATAAATTTTATATTTTATATTATTATTTATTACTCCCTCCGTTTCAAAATATTTATTTTCTTTTAAAAAGATTTTTGTTTCAAATTAATTGTTCACTTCAACTTTTAATGTAGAATATTATCTGGTTTATATATTTAAAATTAATTTTATTCCGCACATCTCTAATTTATATTTTCAAGATTAACTCTATATCATATATTATATTTAGGGGTCTTTTGGTTTACATGGGGAAAGGGAAAGGGACTTAAAAAGGGAAAGAAAGAGAAAGGAAAAGAACGGCCTTAAATTATTTTCCTTATTTGGTTTTAATATGAAAATAGAATAAATAGTTTTTTTAATAATTTTTCTTAAAAAAATATTTTTTTAGGATTGATATAAGATATTTCTAAGATATCTTATATTTTTAAAGAATGACCTTGAATTATTTTCAATCCTAAAATAAATATCTTATATTTTTTTAATAAAAATATGTTTTTTAAATAGTTTTTTAATATTTTTTTTTAAAATACAAATATTTTAAAATGAATAGAGTAGTACATAAGAGTTAGGATTCATAACAATAGTTAATCGGTAAGACGGCTAGGTCCTGTCTCTATTAATCGAAATCGGGTCAAAAGACGTTTTTTTTAAAAATCGATCAAAAATCGGTCAAGACGGTCAAAAATCGATAAAAAATATATTATTTAAAAAAAAGTTAAAATTTTAAAAAAATTTAATAATTAATATAGTTTATTACAAATTTACAATAAATATGAGTTATATGACCCTAAATATTTCATAAATTTTAAATACTCTCTCAAATTGTGAATAATTATATGATATATCATGTACTAACTATTAAGATTAATTATTAAATAAAATAATGATTATTGAGTATAAATCAAACGAGCCCTTAAATTGTTAATGATAAGCGGTTTTTTTGGTAAATGTTAACATCTAAATATATATGAATTAATGATATTTAATGTTTTTTTCATTATATTTTTATAATAATATAAAAATGTTAAAATATAATTATATATTATTATTTATTAAATTAAATTATTTTCGATTAATGCTCTAATTAATTAATTCGATTAATCATCGATTATCCGATTAATTACATGATAGTACTTTCACCGTCTGATTCCCATCTTTTAAAACACTGGTATGGCTATCTTGAAAAGTCATATAAAATAGATATGGACAATTTTAGTGAATTTGAATGGTGGGGTAGAATGTTACGTATTACATGCATTGAAGTACGTCCTGCAAATTGATCGAATCATCAAATAATCATCCACATTCAAGGGTACTCTCTCCATTTCCTTCTCTCCGTTTCCTTTTACATGTGTTTTTTTAATTTTTTATAGTTTAATTGACTAATTTTTTTATTATAAATTATAAATTATTCTTTTATAATTTTAAAATTAAAAAATTCATTTTAAAATAGAGAATATATAGATTCTAATAATATAAAATTTTAATTTTTTAATTATATATTATTTTTAAATTGTAACCAAAATTTAATTAATTTGGCTGAATAAAAAAATAACGGAGACAACTAAAAGTGGACCACCTTCGCTAAGCAGCTGCACGTGTACCCCACAATTAATTAAAAAGCCTCCACATTTAATACTTTTAAGAAACTTCTTCACTGCATTTATTCAATTTTCCACTATATTTATTCAATTTATTAAGATTCATTGATGTCCTCAAATGTATATGCGTGCATGTGCATGTATATTCACTAATTTGAACCGGTCCGGGATTGTAATATTTATGAATTTTTTATTAATATTTTTATATTATTTATTTTTATTAATAGTTTTTATTATTTAATTAATATCTAAAAAATATTATTATATTTTTATTCATATCAATAAGTGTATATTATGAACAGGTTTAACTAATTTCAATTGATTATAGCTGTATATTTTTTAAATTATAGTATCAAGAATATATTAAAATTCTAATGAGAATATACTAATAGTAATCATTTGTACTATAATTAATGTATTGTTTTTATTTTACCATATAAATAATGCATTAGTTTTCTAATATATATTTAATTTTGTTCTCTTAATAATATTTTTATTTTATATTTAATATCATGTATAAATATTTTATTATATTTTTAGTTGTATTAATCAAAACAGAATTAATACCTTTTGACAATTGAGCAAACAAAGAAAGTATAGCTATTTCATGGGCTACTTTGCTTGCCTTTTAACGAACGAGATTGAGAAGCCTAATCTAGATTGCAAGATGCTCTTACAGTTATCTAGCAAGTGGCCCACTTCTAGCTGATTTTAACACAACTTTTAGATATTTATATACTATTTATAAAATTTATGTATGGCCGCGTAAACGACCACCGATTATCACCATAATTATTCAAGTACTGGACAAAGCCCAGTTTACCCATCACCTCTAATTATATAACCAACTCTAGTTATATAATCAAAGAAGAAGAAGATGGAGGAACAAATACGGGTTTGTTTGCATCATTTAAGCCATACAGGCAGTGATATAAATATTAGATTTTAATATATTAATGAGATTTGATTTTTGAATATAAATATTAAATTTTAATATATTATTAATTAGATTTGAACATTAAATTTATATTAATATTTTTAAAAGTAGCATTTAAATTAAATTAAATAATTATATAAATAAATTTATTATCCTTAATTATTAATATCTATACTATATTATTAAAACCGAAAAATTAAAAGTTTGGTGGTCCTGGTCCTTGGTCGGAGTATCCTATTTCAATTAAACAACTATTTTTAAATAATTTTTAAACACTAATCTCTTAATTAAAATACATATATCACTTTAATCTCCTAATTAAAATACATGTCTAAACAAAATACCCAAATATTATGCTATTAATAATTGTTTAATTATTGGGCTTCTCATAAAAAATACAAACATTATCTTATTAAATTATAAATAAACACCCTAATCTCCTAATAAAACACATCTATAAACAAAAAATATAAATATTATCTTATTAAAATACAAATAAAGTATGTGAAAAATTATATAAAATATATATGTATAACATTAAATAAAATTTAAATTATTATTATAAAAATAAAAATATATTCAACTTATATAAAAAAATATTAAAATCATTGGATCTGTGTATCGCACGGCATATAAGCTAATATAATAATTACTTGAAAACACGTACAAAACACTACGCACACTACTCTTCTATAAAAGGCCTAATAAAGCTGCAATGTTGATACTACTATACTATTCTACTCTCATTCTTTTTCATCTCATATAATGGCCAAACTAATTTTCATGCTACTTCTCTTGTTAGCTCTTTGCAGTATATTGGTTAGTGCCCAAGGTGAGTGTGTTTAGCATTTGCATGGTTTCACTTGTTGCATGTTTATTTCATATATACAAGCTAGCTTAGTACTGTATTATATCTTCCTCATTGTTCAAATGTTGCTTCTAACTCGCAAACGATCATATTTTTGCAATTATTTACAGTTAACATTGATTGTGGTTATGCATCGGACACCGTCGATAGCTATGGTATCAGATGGCGAGGAGACGTCTTATTATTGAATCGAAAGGGGGTGTCAAAAAGGGTGCAATATTCTAGAGCTACTAATTCTGTACTGGACACTCTTATACAATTCACGTCAGGGAAGAAGAACTGTTACATTTTTAACGTGAATAGAGGTGAATGGGTTCTTGTTCGTGCAAACTTTTATTATGGAAACTATGACGGCAATTCCAATGCGCCTAAATTTGATCTTCAATTTGATGGAAATACGTGGACCACTGTTGAGACTTCAAACGATTACGTTGTGACGAGTCAAGTTACATATGTTGCAAAACACGATGTTACAAGTGTGTGTGTAGCACAGACAAATAATCAGTTTCCATTTATATCAGCTCTTCAAGTTTCTACCGTGGATCAAATTACTTACAGGGCTCAAAATTCCAATTACGCTTTGGTTTGGGACAATTATTATGTTGTAGGAAATCCTACCGGGTACTACTCTTGCTATCAAACAAGCTGTCTGTAAATATTTAATTTATTTTTTTTAATTTGTACATCTTCAGACTCCCTTGATGCAAATTGTTAATTTCTTGTTTAACGTAGCTAAACTTCCTTGATCTCTTTAGGCCGCCAAAAACTGGGAGCACGATTTTAACAGATGGAACACATGCTGATGATGGTAAGTATACTAACGTGTATATATATGTATATATCATTAAGCTTGTAGATGAAAGTGTTTGATAAATTGTGTTTTTTTTGTTCTTTTGTTTCAATCAGTGAATGCTTTGCTCTTGTTTTTTAAAACAATTGGTACTACGGCGCTAGATTATAATGGTGATCCCTGTCTCCCAGCACCGTATACTTGGGACTGGCTCGAATGTAGTAATGAAGTCCCGCCCCGTGTTACAGCACTGTAAATCATATTCCTTCATTTCTAAATAATAATTATAATGGTGCAAATCATATATGGTTTGAGAATAATAATTTTATTTTCAGAAGAAAAGCAATATCCTTTCGCCCATTTTGTTGACCACAAAATATCTGTGGTTACAAATGAGGTCATAATCATAAATTTTACATTTACGTCAGGACGGACTCCATTCGAGCTGCTGAGTAGCTACTAGTTTAATTACTGACGTGAAACTTGATTAACAGGAATCTTGCAAGTCAGAATCTAAATGGGCCATTTCCAAATTTTAGACACATGATTGGTCTAAAAAAAATGTAAGTTTCATATTCATTGGCTCCTTGTCTTCATATATACACGTACGTATTACACACAAATATATGATGAAATTGTCCATAATGCAGAGATTTGCACGATAATAACTTGAATGGAGTTATCCCCGATTACCTTGGCACCATGCCCAACCTCGAAGAATTGTGAGATTAACTACAACAGACTATGCAGTAGTGTGTCTATTCTGTGATTATTAATTTCTCAGATTCCAGTCGACTGACTGAAATTACTAATGATCGATCTATATACTTTCCCCCCATAGGAATTTGGCAGATAATCAACTAAGTGGACCCATACCGACTTCAATAAAAGGAAAAAATATCAAACTAGAGTAAGCACATTTTTGTTCATACAGTACGTACAAGATGTCATATTCTGGATTTATTATGTAATGCTCATTTAACTTGGAAAATCGTACGGGAGCAGTGTGACAGGTAACTCTCTCTTGTGTACATCTGGGAAATCATGTGAAGATGCCGCAACAAACACCACTATCAATTCGGTGACTATATCCCCCCCAACAAAAGAAGGGTCATCTAAGGAAAAAAAGGAGATAAATATTCGAATAGTTCTTGGTACCACAATTCCAATTGGTGCGCTTCTCTCGTGTATAGTAACCTGTCTTGGATGGGTGTGCTACAAGAAGAAGAAAGCAGCAGCGGCATCAGCACGTCCTGCTGCTTCAGGTTACTTCTTAATCTCTTCGTATACCATCATTTCATTCATGTCGAACAATGTGACACTAACTAGACTGGGGGTGTTTGGCCCCCATTATTTTCTGAAAATAAATGCTTATTTTCAGAAAAAAGTTAACATGTATGTACTTTTTCTGAAAATAAGTAACTTATTTTCATTTTTGAAAATCATATTTGGTTTTAAAATTCTAAAATGAATATTTATCTAATTTTTTTTGAAAATGTGTAAAAAAAAATTAAAATAAGTTACTTATTTTAAATTTAAGCTATCCCAAACACCCCCTATATACATAATACATATTTAATATTTGTAGGACATCTCGACAGGGGTGGCCGGGCTATAGGTGAACTAGTCTTGTGCCTAAGGCCTTTGTAACACCCCAATTTCACATTGAAATATATGGAGACTTAGACCTCGTTAGGTTGTATGTAACACAACTCAATAACTTACACTTCCATAGAACTTGGATGAGTTACAGTAGGTGTTTGGTCATATAATACTTCCAAGGTATTTAGAGTTACTCTAGAATGAGGTAATTTAATTACCTAGCCCACCGTGATCACCATGAGTTACATAATCACCTGGAGTTGCATAATATAAATATACTTAAGAGATTTTATTTTGTAAAAATATTTTATAACTAAATTTTTATTTATTTTTATAATAGTTTATATAATTTTATTTATTTATGTTTAAAATAAATTATAATACATACATATTTTCTAAACAATAGTTTCAAATATTTATGTTTTAAATCTTTCATATATCATTTTAAAATATTTTTAATCAAATTAAATGTTTATATTTTTAATTTTCTTTTTTATAAAACAATATTTTATTAGTTTATGATTAAGATTTTAACTATATTTACATTAGTTTATAATTAAATTTTTATTTGTTTTTATAATAATTTATAAATGATATAAATTTTTTGATAATAACTTTGAATGTTTTAATTTTAAAGTGTTATTTCGGTATTTTTATAAAAGTTTATAATTATTTTCATATACAACTTTATAATAATAAAACTAATATTAATATTATTATTAAAAATGATTTTTTTAGAAAATATAAATATTTAAATAAATTAAAAATAACTATGTAACTTAAAGTCATAGTGATAAAGTTACAGTAGAATTATAGAACCAGAGAATAGTAATAAATATAGTAATTTATTGGATATAAGATGTCCAGACATCAAAGCTCAAATTCAACATATTCTTAGACACTTAAGCTCTCATTTATTGTATATACATATATCATGTTTGGGTTAATATAATTACTATTAAAGGATGACGAAGAAAAATAAGGGTGGACATGAAGAATGATTATTTTTCTAATTTTATTTGTTCAAATTTGATGCTCATGGAGGCCTGGAGGGTAAGGGTGGGCACCCACCCACCCACCCACCCACCCACCCGATCTATACGCTAGTGTAACCAGCTTGCTTATTCCAGCAGTAGTTAATTTAGTCAGCAAACCACAACGTTTAGTGGAAGGAAGTCAACTTTTAAAAGACAAGTCAACACGGATGATACGACGAGTATCTTTTTGGGATCAAGTGCCCATTATCTGTCAGCAGCTCAGCAATAGGATGTAAACACGTGTCGGGGGTTGGCTATATAGGGCAAGAGTGCAGCTAGAATACCCAGGCTGAATGATGAATGTTTTTTACTTGTTCTTATCTTTATTTTCCTCTCTGTTATGAACCTTATCCCTTTTAATTCAGTACAAGCTGCTGTTTTTCTTCTTTACTTGTTGTTTTGCATTTTAATCTATCAAAAATACAAAAACATATAGTTTGTCGGTTACAGCTAGTTCCGCCCCTTTATGTATGTGTGTGTGTGTGTATTATTTTATAGTTATACAAAATATGGTATTATTAAGTAAGATAATAAGATTAGTTTGGATAGTATTTTGTTGTTTCTCTTATTAATGTATTTGTAGTTTTGGGTAAATATCTTATACCTAATTTTTTAATTTATAAAGATCTCATAATTTGATTTTACCGAGAACCTTTCACTTCTCAGGACCGGCACAGCATGTCGCATGGAAAGAGACTACGGTGTCAGAGGTAGATAGCTCATAGCTAATCGGACGGCACAAAACTACATGGCGCGCAGACCACAATGCTACAATCTAATTTCATGTGTATTCATATTTACCATTATCCAATTGTTTGAAATCCAATATCTATTGTTTGCTGTATAATGAGAAAACTGTTTGGACCATAAACACTGTCTAAACGTCAAGAAATTATATTTAGTAAATAAAAATACAATCTTTTGTATTCAGCTCGCATAGACTCGTCAAACGAAATGTTAGAATTCAATAACCTCCAGGTTATTTTTATCTCTTGCGTTAATTATATGGCAAGCTCTACGTAACAACTATATATATGTTTGTGAATATGGTTTGAGGCGAATATAACACAGCTGGTGGGGGAACTAGAATTACAAACTTAGGTTTTCTAGTTTTAAAGACGATTATATCCACATTTCAACGAACAATATATGTTAACTGATTTAGACAAAATTCAACACCAGCCATTCCATTGCTTAAGAAATTAAAGTGCATGCCACCCAAATGCCAAACTTAAAATAAAGCCACCAAGCTACAAACAATAATACACGTCACCAAAGTGCAGTTTAATTGCTAATATATAGCCACATTTTTCGACATATATACTGCATGTCTCCCAATTTTATATGAATTCATTCTAACAAAACGGAGCATGATGCTCACAGTTCTATAATGGACATTCCAACATGGTTGAGGATATTAGAATCAATTTATAACGAAACCTACTCCATATAAAAAAGAAAACTATCTAACAATATTAGAATCAATTTTTATTTTTTGATAATTTGTGAACGTCATTATATTAAATATATCTTGACATCCGTACGGTTGTATCGTCGATAAATATTTTTTTATTTTAATAATTAAAAAAATATATTTAAATATTAATAAAAAAACAATTCGGCCCGGACCCGGCCCGATCCGCGAGCCTAATATTTTCTGAGAAAATCCGGTCCGGTTTTTAAAAAACCCCGGCCCAATTCAATTAAAAAAATCCGAATTTTTTAAGGCCCGACCCGAATCCGGCCCCAACCGGATTTTGTGCATCTCTACTCCGGCTTCGATGTCTCAAGGTAAGAGGTGTTTTTGCGTCTCAAACAGTTTCTTTTTATTTGCTTCAGGACAGAACTACTCTTTTCCATTAGTACGGTGCATATTTAGCCAGCAACAAAAAACTAAATTGAAGATGGTAGAATTCACATTTAGCAAATAACAATCAACTAAATTGACTACTTAGTTACAATATACAAATATATTTTTTTAATTGAGAAAAATCCTGGGAATTGGTTTAGAATAGAGATAAAACTCTAGAAAAAAATATAAAAAAATTATTTAGAGATATAATAATAATAATATTGAGAAAAACACAAAATAAAAGTATAAGATATCTTATAAAATTATAAAATTATCCCAATATCTTATAATTTTAATCTTAATTTTATAATTTTAATCTTATAATATAGTTAAAATTATAGTACAGTAAAACCAAAAAGTAGTGAGATAATACANGTACGGTGCATATTTAGCCAGCAACAAAAAACTAAATTGAAGATGGTAGAATTCACATTTAGCAAATAACAATCAACTAAATTGACTGCTTAGTTACAATATACAAATATATTTTTTTAATTGAGAAAACTCCTGGGAATTGGTTTAGAATAGAGATAAAACTCTAGAAAAAAATAAAAAAAATTATTTAGAGATATAATAATAATAATAATATTGAGAAAAACACAAAATAAAATTATAAGATATCTTATAAAATTATAAAATTATCTCAATATCTTATAATTTTAATCTTAATTTTATAATTTTAATCTTAATTTTTAATCTTATAATATAGTTAAAATTATAGTACAGTAAAACCAAAAAGTAGTGAGATAATACAAAAAGATTAAAAATAAATAGAATCAAACACAAAATAAAACTAAAAAGTATATTTAAAAAGTATTGAGATGAAAAAAAAATGAAATACGATAGAATTTAAGTGGAGATAAAACTGTATGATGAAAATAAAAAAATAAATAAATAGTGATATAATAATAGAATGTGAATAAATATAATTTAATTAGAAGAATTAAAATCGAGATAAAACTGTATGAGAAAATAAAAAGGAAAATTTAAATAGTGAATAAAACTGTATGAGGAAATAAGAAAGAAATTTTAAATAGTGAATGATAGTAATAGTAGAATGTGGGTAGATAGAATTTAAATAGAAGTAGGATTGTAGAAATAATTTAGTGAATAAAACTTTATAAGGAAATAAAAAAGAAAATTTAAATTGTTATATAATAGTAGAATGATAGTAATAGTAGAATGTGAATAAATAGAATTTAAATAAAAGTAGGATTGTAGAAATAATTTAAAGAGAGATACAACTGTAGTGTGGAAATAAATAAAAAAATTTAATAGAATTTAAATAAAAATATAATTGTAGGGGTGAATCCAAAATTTGGAGTATTAAAGATGATCACGAAAGTCGTTTTTGCTTATTAATAAAGGGTACACATAGATGTGGACAACCGAGGAGTCAGTTTCAAATATTATACCACCTTATAACAGTGTAGACCACCACACCGGTATAGTAGATGTTTCTTCCAACACAACATTGTCATTGGTTTCTACTATACAGGTTCAGAGCTCCCGCCTCTCATCAATGCCCTGGAACTATTTTATGAAAGCAAGTAATGAAATGAGTTTATTCTTGTTCCTCTTACAAACCTCCATTATATGTTATAAATCCTAGTTTATAGTTCTATCACGTAACATGGTGAAAGTGTTAAATAGGTTGTGTTTTTCTTTCAATCAGTGGAAGCTTTGGCCTTGTTTTATAAAACAGTTGGTGCTCTGCAAGATTATGGCGATCCCTGTCTAGCGACTAGCATCGTTTACTTGGGTCGGGCTCCAATGTAGTAATGCTGCCACGCCTCAGTGTTACAGCACTGTAAATCATATTCCTTTATTTGTAAATAATTTCCATTCATACTTGGTATTCTACCAACTAAATTTTAAAGACTGAAAGTCATATGGCTTATATTGATCTTAAAAACTTAATCATGGTTTGAGGAACACTATTTTATTTTCAAAAACAAAGCANTTAAAAACTTAATCATGGTTTGAGGAACACTATTTTATTTTCAAAAACAAAGCAGTATTATCCTTAGGCCCCATTTGTTGGCCATAAAATATTTTAGGACTCCATTCTTGTTGATTACTAGTTCGATTACTCACGTGAAACTTGATTCACAGGCATCTTGAAAGTTCTGACCTGACCGGGTCATTTCCAGATTTTAGCTCCAGGATTGGTCTTAAAACAGTGTGAGTTTCATATTCATTTACTGGCTTCCCTTTGCCTCGCAAAAGAAAAAGGATGCATTGGCTCCTTGTCTTCGTATATACAAGTATTACAAACACATATAATAAAATTGTCCATAATGCAGATATTTGCACAATAATAGCTTAATTAACCGGAGTTATCCCCGTTTACCTTGGTACAATACTTGTGAGTATTAATTAGTCATCACTCTCAGAAAATAAAAAAAATTAAACTTAGGTAAGCCTCTTTTTATTTATTCCAAAATATACAAGAAGATGCC
>QRFB01019471.1:3519-19523 GCA_008931105.1 Oenanthe javanica
CAAACAATTCGGCTAGTACCGACTCCGGTGATCGTAGGACGATCGGGCGTTCGTGTGGACTTCTTTAGAGAGCAAATCTTTGCAACAAAGGACTGTTGTGATTCATCTTTCTGGACCTCCATTAAACAGCATACGAAAGCTTTGTTAAGGTACATACTTCTTCACCATAATCATCCAACATTATACATGGATCCTGCGATTGGGTTTCGATTTTTTATTGTTTTTACGTTAATTCCGCTGCGTTTTCATGCCCGAAACCCTTCAATTTTATGGACTTTTATCTTTTTGATCTTTTTAGATTTTAGCTTTTCAGAGTCTGACACACCAGGTGCTTTGAGAACTTCAGTGGTCCTGCCTTCTACGATCCCAACTGCTTGATTTTGTAGTGAAGAGTTGAAGAGGTAGTTGTATAAATTTGTGACTACATCTTGTGCAAACATATGTAGCTCCATCTTCATTCTCTTCCTTAAGGCATCATATGTTGAGAGAAGAACCAAGACTTGTTGCTCTGTCTTGAAGGATTCTGGATCTTCAATAGAATCCACCAAAGGATATAGAAACATAAGCACCTCATCTGATGGAGTAATAATTGAGTCAATGAGACTAGAGGCTGCTTTCTTTGACATTCCTTCCCAAAATGTATCATGATCAGAGTCTAAAGGCAGTCTAAACTCTGAGTCAACAATAGAATCTGGTTTATGAGATTTTTTTCTTGGGAGCATCCGTTTCCTGTAAAACAAGGTTAGTAACAATTACAGGCTTGTGTGTGTGTGTAGAAAAAGCCTTCCTTAATCTTTTATACTTATTAGTAAATGATTTTTCAGGAGACTCAATTTGAGAATCCTAGGGTGCATTCCTAGGTTTTTCAGAAACTATAGCCATTGGAGAGTCTATAGTCTTGGCTTCAAGGTTAGACTCAGGTGCATCAGGACCTTCCTTTAATAAGGAGAGCCCTTCAACAACATGCTTCTCTAAAGGGTTGAGCTTCTCATCACTTTGCTCATCTACAAGTCTAGCTTTGATCAATCTTCTCCTCTTTACAACTGGTGCCTGTTAAGAGACACTAGAGGTTGGTTTCCTGGATTTTGGTTTTTGAGATTATCTGGTGGAAGGGGATTTGGCTGCTTGGGTAGGTGTAAGAGGACTCTTCATAACTTGTTCATGCACCATTTCACCACTGAAAAATGAATAATTATAGATAGAAGGTTTGTAGGTTGAGAGTTTTACCTGCATTACCTGTGGATACACCATGGCAAGTAAACTCTTTTTCTTGTCATCAATTCTCTTGATGTCAGAGAAAATCCTCCTTTGTTGTTTGTATGCCTGCACACAACACTCATCTACAAGCTTGGCAGACATGTTAGGAATAAAGTGGTTTAAGAGAAGTATCAAAAATCTATGATAATAGACTTTCTTTCCTCTTACACATTGTTCAATTTTTCTCCTATTTGAGTGAGAAACATATCATCAATGCTGATCACCTTATCAAATAAGAGACTATGGGCTATCTGGTATGTAATGAAAGTAATAGCATCAAAACCACTACATTTACCAGTAAAACATTTAGCAATTTGGTCAAAAAGAAGGACCATACTTTCCTCAAGTAAGTCCTAGTTAACTTACTCATGTTATTTAAACTAGCAGAATAACCTAGTGACTTAAGCATGCTTTTTATTTCATCATCAAAAATAGTTTTATCAAAAGGTTGTTTAACAGGTAGCTTAAACACAGAGTTAATCACATCAGCAGTGACATCAAAAGTAGTAGAGCCAAAGGTGAATATTATTTTACCTAGTTGATCCTGTGTAGGATCAAAAACCTTTACAGAGCCTCATGCTTGAGAGACTGCATCCATGTGAATGACAGGAGATGCCTTCGACACATAGCTGAGCTAACTTTGCTCAAGAAAATCCATCATTGGGTAGTAGTCAGCGTCTACACCCTTCTTCTCTCCTAGGGCTGCAACGTGGTTCGTTGTCATGAACTCAAATTCACCAAAAGTGAATGCAATAGCCTTGGGTCCCCTCATAACAGTGGATTGAGCACCCATTGAAGTTGTTGAATTTTGAAAGATGAAAAGTTTTGAAGAAATAAGCTAGGGTTCATGAGAATGCTATGACAGTATTTTTGCCTTGGACAATAGATTTCAATAACCAAGTGAGTTAATTGTATATAAAATTAGTATTTTGTTAAACTTGCATACAATACACACGAGTCTACAGCCTGTAACCAGTAAAAAGTAGTTGTTACCGCCTATTTCAAGTCATTTGAATGGTTCAAAAAGAATCAGAGTCTGCATGCGTGAATTCTAACCGTTTCAGAGTCTAATAGTCATGGCCTTCAAGAATTTTGTAATAACAAATTACAGTTTGGAAAACCAGGGACTATAATTAAAGTACATACCTTGTTACTTTTGATGATTGTATATTTACATAATTAACATACCTAACTCACCTACTAGTCTGAGAAAGGTAGACTCATCAAGTGGTTTTGTTAAAATGTCTGTAATCTGTTTGTTAGTTAGAACATAATGAAGTTGAACAGTACCATTTTTAACATGTTCTCTAATAAAATGATACCTGACATCAATGTGCTTTGTTCTGGAATGTTGGACTGGGTTCTCTGCCATTTTAATAGCACTAGTATTATCATAATATATAGGAATATTTGTGAATATTATTCCATAGTCAAGTAACTGATTTCTCATCCACAGAATTTGAGCACAACAACTTCCAGCTACTATGTATTCAGCCTCAGCTGTTGAGGTTGATACAATTTGTTGCTTCTTGCTAAACCAAGAAATTAACCTGTTGCCAAGAAATTGGCATTGGTCTGTTGTACTTTTCCTGTCCATTTTGCATCCTGCATAATCAGAGTCTGAATAGCCAATTAGTGAAAAATCAAACAAACATTATATCTGGTATACTAGCAGTTAAATATAGCAATGAACTGATCATACCTCTATAGCTAGTGTTGTCAACTTTTTTACCCTTTGGGTCAGAGTCTAGCTTAGTGGTAGTTGACATGGGAGTTTTGGTAGTTGCACAATCTTGCATATCAAACTTCTTCAATAGTTCTTTAACATACTTTGATTGACTAATGAAAATTCCATCATTAGTCTGTTTGACTTGAAGTCCCAAAAAGAAGTTCAATTCTCCCATCATACTCATTTCATATTTAGACTGCATTAGTTTGCTAAACCTTTTACAGAGTTTCTCATTAGTAGAACCAAAAATAATATCATCAATTTTGGACAAGCAGAATATCACTTTTATATTTTCTCATAAAAATAATTTTATCAATGGTACCCCTAATGAAACCATTCTCAAGGAGAAATTTTGATAGAGTTTGATACCATGCTCTAGGTGCTTGCTTCAATCCATAGAGTGTCTTGTCTAACCTATAAACATGATCAGGAAACTTTGGATCAACAAATCCTAGTGGTTGCTTCACATAGACTTCTTCTTCTAATTTTCCATTCAAGAAGGTACTTTTTACATCCATCTGATAGACTTTGTATTTTGAATGGGATGCAAAAGCAAGAAATATTCTAATAGCCTCCAATCTTGCTACTGGTGCAAAGGTTTCATCATAGTCAATTCGCTCCTCTTGAGAGTATCATTTTGCAACTAGCCTTGCTTTGTTTTTTTTATCACAGTGCCATTCTCATCAAGTTTGTTCCTGAACACCCATTTTGTACCAACAATTGATCAATTTCGAGGATTTGGTATAAGTTTCCACACTTTGTTTTTCTCAAATTTATTTAATTCCTCTTGCATTGCAATGATCTAATCAGGGTCTTGTAATACTTCCTCAATTTTCTTTGGTTCATTCTTTGAGAGGAAATAGATGTATAGACATTCATTTTGAGTAGCTTTTCTTATTTATACACCACTTTCAGGATCACTAATTATTAAATCAGGAGTGTGATCCCTTGCCCATTTTCTAATTGGTAGAAGATTGATTCTGGAACTTGAGCCCCCCCTAAATCATTGGTAGTTTCTTTTTATGAATGGAATTCAAATGAAGAGGCTCCCCCTGAGTTGTTTAACCCTGTAAATGATTCAGAGTTGCCTGATCCAGACCCTGATGAGTTAAACTCTGAAGAACTTAATTATGTCTATCTAGACTCTGTCTAGCTAGACCCTGAAATGTTAGACTCTAAGTTGATTGGAGATAAATTTTCTGGCTCCCCCTCGGAGTGTGGAGGTTCTTATGTTTATTCAGGAGTGATTTGAGACTCTTCATCCTCATCATCTTCATCTATCTCAGAACTTTTAAAAATTTCAAATTCCAGTGTTGTAGACTCTTGTTCATCCTGCAGACCTGTAATCTTTTTGTCATCAAATGTAACATGAATAGATTCCATAACAATTCTGGTTCTGAGATTGAAGACTCTGAATGCCTTTATATTTGGTGCATATCCAAGAAATATAGCTTCATCAGCCTTTGCTTCAAATTTACTTAGATTTTCAGGATGTACTTTAAGTACAAAGCACTTGCACCAAAATACATAAAAGTGTTTCACACTTGGCCTCTTGTCCTTCACCATTTCATAGGGAGTCTTTCCATGTATATTTATCAATGTACAGTTCTGAGTGAAACATGATGTGTTGACTGCCTCAGCCCAGAAATATACTGGCAATTTAAACTCTGCCAATATTGTCCTGACTGCCTCTATGAGTGTTCTATTCTTTCTCTCCACAACCCCATTTTGTTGGGGTGTTCCAAGTGTAGAAAATTGTTGAGTACCCTTTGATGCATAGTATTCCTCCATGATTGCATTCTTGAATTTAGTACCATTGTCACTCATTAGTATTCTTACAGTCTTCTTTGATTTAGTTTCCAGAAAAGTGACATGGTCTATTATGTATTGTGAAGCTTCATCCTTTGAGTGCAAAAAGAAAACCCATGTGAATCTTGTAAAATCATCTACAATGATAAGAGCGTATTTCTTTTTGTTAATTGACATCACATTTACTAGATCAAATAAATCAAAATGTAAAAGATAAAAAGGGTTCTGAAATGGTATTTATTGTTTTACTCTTGAAGGATGTTTTCCTTTGTTTTCCAAGTTGACATGCTTCACAAAGTCCATCTTGAAGAAAATCAACATGTGGTAATCCTCTCACAAGACTCTGTTTCACCAACTTATTGAGTGTTTTGAAGTTGATGTATGACAGTTTCTTGTGCCATTTCCATCTTTTTTCAGTTGAGGCCTTTCTATATAAACATGTGATTTCATTGTGAGTGCAATTCTCCAAGCTGAATTCATATATGTTACCATGTCTATACCCTTTGAAAACTAAAATGCCTGTTTCTTTGTGAATCATAAGACATTCTTTGTTGTCAAAGCTAGTATGATAACCTTTATCTTCAAGTTGACTAATATTGATCAAGTTGTGTTTCAAGCCATCAATTAAAGCTACTTCTTCAATGATGACATTTCCAAGTACAATCTGGCTATATCCTAGTGTTTGTCCTTTATTGCCATCTCCAAAAGATACTTTTGCGCCAACCATTTCTGTTATTCCTTATAACAATGTCAATATTTGTAGAAGGGGGGGGGTTGAATACAAATATTAAATTTTTTTACTTCTTTTAATATTTATTCTTGATATTTGAGAGTTTGAGATAATATGTTTGAACAAATAATAACTAAAAATTAAATTGAACAAAGAGATTTAAAAATTACTGATGGATTGGTTTTTCCATCAGTTTATAGTTTTGCTCAATGTTCCTAGGTTAAAAGAAACCTAGCTGCATTCTTACAAGGTTAGAAAAATAAATCAACTGATCTTACAATGTGCTCTAAAACTTGAACAGTTGATTAAGAAATATTGTCTAACTTGTGTGTTTTTCTAACAATGCTACTATACTTGTTTATATACTACAAGTGTGTCTTTACAATTCCTATTCTAGGATTGTTTCTTTCTACCTTTTTCCTTTTTAGGAAAACAGGCTTGAAAGACAGCTACAGATTGAGTCTTCACAATCATCATTGACTGTCTTCCATATGTTTACTTTTGTCCTCTGGATCTACAACAGATAGTCCTTCTGTGTTGTCACAATCAATTGATAATTTTTTGTTAAGCATATCAATTGATCTATCCTTTAATCTATCAACTGATGTTCTTCTTCGATTGATCTTTATATCCATCGATTGATGATGAATGACTTATCGATTGATAGATGTTATCAATCGATATATTAATCGATATATCAATCGATGGGTCTTCACATCAGTTGATAGTCTTCAATTCTTGACTTGACTTCTTCGATTGATCTCTCATCCATCGATGCTTCAATATCAATCGATCATCTTTCACTTCTGCAATTTCGTATCTTCAAATAATTATAATTTGACAGTTTAATTTACACATCAATTGATGATCTATATCAATCGACTCTAACATCAATTGATAAGAATAATATCAATTGATTTACACCTTATCGATTGAAATAGACTAAGTACACNACCTTATCGATTGAAATATACTAAGTACACCTATGCTACAGTCCAAATTATCAGTTGATTCATATAAATATTTCAACTGATAAATGGTTTCCTGATCAATTGATATTTATAATTTTTATATCAATTGATCAGTTATATCAAATAAAATTTCTATGATTCTAAGAAACAATAAATCCTCTAAACTATTTATCTATTTTTTAAAATTTATTTATTAAAAAATTATATAAATGACTATTTATGTTCTAATAAGAATCTAATTAGTACTTTACTTTCAATTAGGATTTTAGTTATTATTTACATTTTAATCAGAACTCTAATCATTAAATTTTAACCTATTATAACTATAATTCTTATAAAGTAATTTAGAAAAAGAATTCTTATAAAAATAAAATATATTAAATTTTAGTTGACTTATTCTGTAACAAAAATAATTTTAATAAAATTATAAAAAAGAAATTTACAACCAAACGAAAGAGCGGCTTAATAAGGAGTAGCATGTTAATAATTAAAATTTAATATTCATATTATGATTTTTATTTATAAATAATAACATTTATTTAATGTGTTATCGATATAAATTCCATTTGAAATTTAAATAAATAACGATAAAATGACTCATTATTCAGAATATCTGTTTAAGAACAAAACGAGTTAATAGGAAAGAGCTCGTTATATGTTAGAATTTAACGATCATGTTATGATTTTTACAAAATAAGCTCATATTTGAATTTTTAGAAAAATTAATAATAATTAATACATAATATCATTTAAGATGATTTCTTATAAAGACTATATATGATATTGAAAAGTTAATTTATAAATGATATTATTTATTTTATTGAAGTGATAATAAAAAAATATTTAATTTTTATCTCATTTTACCTTGATAACATTAATATATTTCTCAGACACACGTATATAAAATTTTAAATTATTTATTTATTAATCAAGTTATAAAATATTATTTTAACTAAATTATATAGTTTTGTAATTTTTATTTTAAATTATAAATAAATTCATTATAATTTAATTTAAATGAGTTTATAAAAATATTATAAAGCCTAGTTTTTAAAATCCAACAAAATACCGCAGATTTTTTAAGATTTGGGCGACTCCTGATTCCACCGCCCGAATTTTGTTTATTTCACACCACATCAAAATGTTTTGTTTAATTTTCATTTCTAATAAAGAACAGTAATAAATTCAGAGTTTTCCATTTGAGCGAGCTAGTGAGGGCTTAAAGAAAGACCTGAGAAACACACACAATCACACACACATTGTAACCACCACCATCATCATCATCTACCTCCCCACACCCACCAACATTATACATACATATACATATGTATACAACATAGTACTGGTAGGAGAATTGTAAAAATCTTTATTAGGGTTTTTGTCAGCTTGTTTAATTATTGTTAGAAGACATTTATACAGATACAATACATGCCTTCGTCTACTAGATTCTTCCACGCTCGTTCTTCAACTCGGACCAGATCTACGGCTCTGATTGCTTGTTTCTTGATTGGATCACTTGCTTTTATCATGGGATTAGTTGCCATTTCTAGACAGAATTTAGGTGGGGGAGGTTATAAGTGTTCAAATGTGAAACCTAGATCTGTTTCTGTTGTGTGGGACACACATGGGAATGGTAATGATTTAGGAAGTGATGAGGGGAGTCGAAAGAGACATAAGTCTATGGGGTTTGTTGGGATTCAAACTGGATTTGCTTCTGCTCAGAGGCGGAAATCCTTGCGCCAGACTTGGATGCCTTCTGATCGCCAGTCCCTTCAGAGGTATATCGCGTTTCTATCTTTGATTGCGTAATTCTGTTTTTTTTTTGTTTTTTTTATTATGTATGTGTTTTTGCACTACTACTAGAATTGCGTAAATTAGTTTGTTGGGTATTTGTATGTCGTGATGTAATTTTTTTGGGGGGTTATTTTGTGGTTAGGTGGTTTAGTGGCTTTCCAACAATGTAGGTCGTATATGCTGAATGACTACATGTTGCAATAAGTTTTGTGTTTAAGGGAATTATAAGTAAAATGTAGGAGTTTAGATTAGAGTGCTAGGAAACACTTTATATCATGCTCTGTTACATTCGGGACGCATAACTGTCGATGTTCATATTTTCACGTATTAATTGACTGTCTTTTTTGGATTCACATCTTCATTTTGGTATCTATATGCATTTTTAAATTGGACGTTTTATTAGTGAATTCTATTTTGTTCCATTATTAAATGAGATAAGATGATTAAACATGAGGGCATGAAAAAATTTCTTCCTGAAAAGATTCTCGGGCAGCGACCACATATGTTGGATTGAGTTTCATCTCAGTTTTATCTTTATTCCCTCTGAAGACCACCACAAATCAAATTTTTTTCTTCTTCTTTGTATTCTCTAATTTGCCCTCTTTATGTTGGATGATCATCCTCTATAAATGGATTTGGCAGCTTGGAAGAAGCCACTGGCTTGGTCATCAGATTTATTATCGGTAGAACAGGAGATAAAGCAAAAATGTCAGAACTTATGAAGGAGGTGGCAGAATACGACGACTTCATACTCTTGGATATTAAAGAGGAGTATAGTAAGCTCCCATATAAAACGTTAGTGCTTACAATAATTTCATCTTGGTAAGTTGTGTGCATAATCCTATACTCATGCAAGCTTTATATCAGGCTGTCCTTCTTTAAAGCTGCCTATGCACTTTATGATGCTGACTTCTACGTCAAAGCTGATGACGACATATATTTGAGACCAGGTTAATAATTTCTATGATATATACTTTTTACGTCATTGTTTATTTTATGAATTTGTGTGAATGTAATAATTTATCCCTGGTTTGGATTATTGTTAGATCGACTTTCACTTCTTTTGGCCAAAGAACGTTCTCACACTCAAACATATCTTGGATGCATGAAGAAGGGTCCTGTTTTTACTGATCCAAAATTAAAATGGTTAGCATCAGTTTTCTGTATAAACTTACATATATTGAGAATATATATTTTGCATTGTCCTTTCTCCATTTCCCTCCTACCTCCAAGAAAGCCCAGGTCCATGATTCCTGGCCTTGATATTGGGGTAATCCAAGCAGGTATTAGTTGACCGACCAAAAAGTCATAAAGAAGCTCGACTAATAGTTGAACATATCTATCCTATACAAGCCAAGCGAGCCATATATTTAAAGCATTAGTCAGTTTTATATAGAAGCGAAATTTGAGGAAAGTAATTGAAATGGATTGGAAAACTTTGTGCAATCTACTTTTAAAGGGTAGTGAAAATAGAGCGACAATGAATGGGGACAACAAATGGTAACTTACTGTTTGTTTTCCCTTAAATTAACTTGGTAGTTAAAATAAATTTTTTGAAAGTAACTGTATAAAACTGACTTTAAGGTTAAATTATGCGAAGTAGGAAATATTTTTTTTTTTAGTTATCTGAAATTCATTTTTTTACTACACATGAATCAATATTATCCTTTTTGAATGCAACCTCTAGTATTTGATTTTTATCTATTAGTTTTTACATCTTATAAGTAATACATTTTTTGTAAATAATCCAAACTGATAGTAACTTTTAAGTTGGAAATAATTCTGCTTATAAGTTACTATCTCTATTACCCAGACTCGGCTGGAACAATCATTGATACTGATTAAGTGTGGAACTCAACAACATTTAAATATTTTACATTTTTTTGGCCTAAATTAAGTGTCCATACATCCGAGTGCCGAGTGTTTAAGATGTCCAGTAACATTGGTTATTATGTAAATAATTTGAAGTAATAAGACCATTTTAATATATATTCTCAATATATATTTGAGGTATATTCTCAAATATATATTTGAGAATATTGTAACAATCAAAGTTCAGGATTTGAGGTATATTTGAGAATATTGTTACATTTGAGAATATATTAAAATTTGATGTCCGGACACTTCATATTGTAACAATCAAAGTTCAGGATGATATAAAAGGCCTTGTAACAACTTGTTCGTAAAGAGAAAGGTCCATATATGACTTTTTCTATGTTATTATCCTTTGACTTTATGATACGGATATGACACATATAACGTGTATAAGTTTAATTGGTAGAAGACACTAGTCACACATACTTTTTAAGATGTAAAATGGATTAAGAACATATAAATTTTCCCTTATGTTAAGCTTATATTCCGAGTCCCCGTACCCGTGTCCGATTTTGGACTCACATCCAAGAATCTTAATTTTCAAAAAATTAAGGATCTGACACTTGGATCCGCACCCGTGTGGGACAGCCGTGCCCGAGTCCGGGTAACTTAGCAAATGCGTGACATGGTTGCGGAAATAAATTTGAAGAGTCCATATAATGAAGATTAAAAACCTTTCGTATCAAAATCTCCTAGGAAATGCTTTTACCATTTCAAGACTCGGTACTAAAACAGACTGGGGATAGGAGCTTCTACTTGCTTATTGCGTTAATTTATATTCGGGGAAATTATATGTGGGATAGGCAATTAAGGGAATATATAATGCGGATGATAGACTTTGTCAGATCTTCTTAGATGTCCATAATAGAGGTCTAAATGTTTACTAAGTTTAGCTATTGTCAAGATTCTTACACTAGGTTATACGTAAGCACTTTGAATATAAATGTGGTTTTATGAGAATCCTAGAGACCAAAAAGTCAATTGCCTAGCAAAAAATTATCTTTTAAACTGGCCTGCGCCTTTTCCTGTTCTTTTAAANGTGCCTAGCAAAAATTTATCTTTTAAACTGGCCTGCACCTTTTCCTGTTCTTTTAAAAAAGGTTGAAATTATAACAAAATGATATATTAATATGATGATAATTAAGAAGTAACTGGATCCATTCCTCCCATACAGGTATGAGCCACTGTCAAATTTGCTTGGGAAGGAGTACTTTATGCATGCGTATGGTCCAATATATGCTCTTTCTGCTGATGTTGTTGCAAGCTTGGTTGCTTTGAGAAATGACAGGCAAGCACTTTGATCCCCAATGTCTGAACTNTTTATTAAGGATGTGTCTGTTGGGGTTGTAAGGCAGACAAAAGACACACACACACACTCACTCTCTGCTGGGTGATGATTCCTGCAGCCCCAGTAGGTATTTAAGAACACGGTCCCTACTTTTTGGTAGTTGCACGTTGCTACCCCTGCAGAGTTCTGCATATGGAGATTGGTAACATCCATTACAGTTGATATGATCTAGAACACAAGTCTTATGAAATTGAATTTAAATCTACTTGACAGCTTCCGGATGTTTAGCAATGAAGATGTTACAATTGGTGCATGGATGCTTGCAATGAATGTCAATCATGAAGACAACAGACAACTTTGTCAACCAGAATGTACATCCACATCTATTGCTGTATGGGATATTCCAAAATGTTCAGGTTAGTCACATATGACTTGGGTACTAATTTATTTTGACATTAGCTACAGATGTTGACAGTGTGATAGAGGTTCATGACAACCTTTTGGTGGTTCCATGACATGGTGATTATATTCATCATTCAGCAAGGAGATGAAACTATATATCAGTATGAATTTTATACATATTAAATGACAGGAGTAATCACTGTCTTGTGATTATTTCACGTCTCTAAGAGTGTCGTGCCTACGATAACTGAAATTACTGTTGTTTTTATGCCATTGATTGCTTCCACATTTTATTTGTCTTCAGCAAGACCAGTACTTGTTTATAACACATCCTATTGCTAACTAATGTGGTTAGACCTCCCAATGTCTCTTTTCTAATTTCTCTCATATCAGTCCCGGGATGGAAGTTTTATCTGAATCGATAATTGCCTGATTCATTCTGATGTGATCCTATTGACCAATATCTGGTCTAATTTATCTCATATCAGGCTTAGGATGACACTTTTATCTGAACCGATGAACGTCTGATTCATTCCAATCTGACTGGACTGAACCAAACCCGAACTTTTGGATTTGGTTTGAACCCGAAGACTTGCGATTTGGGGTTGCTTTTTTTATGTAAACCGAGTCAAAACCTGAGCTAGATCCAGAATTTAACTTATTTGGGTTCAAATGAGGAACAATCTATATTGGTTTTGGTTTTTTCCAAAGCCGGATTCAACAGTTTCCATCTATACCAAACTCTGAGTTTTAAGAATATGCAGAGTTTTATCAAGGACAGGAACCAGTAAAAAACAGCCTGCAATTCAGTATAGAAATAATACATGAAATACCTCTGCAATGGTGCAAAAAAAGTAATTGATGTAAGCAAATTGTATATCTAATTTAGATTTGTAACATATTATTAAAGGGCTATTTGTCTTGCAGGGCTTTGTAATCCAGAGAAGAGGTTGTTGGAACTTCATAAAACGGAGAGCTGCACTAGTACACCAACTCTGGATTCCGATGAATAGCTTTCTTTCCATGTCAATTATAATCATCTGCTGGAGAGATTCTCTGGACATTTCCCTGTGCCATTATCCTTCTGATGGATGCTTCTGGAAGCCTGTCTAATACTCATAATAGTATTGCCTATTATTCTCTTTGTTTCAGTATCTGTTATTTTCCCATTGTTTTATATGTCCAAAATTTTGATGCTGGCCACCACACACATAGAATGTTTAAATCATAGGAGATTACTAAAGAATAGGTTCCTTACTGTGTCACCCATGTTAAACCATCGCTCTGTAACAAAACTAAATCCCAATTACAGTGTAAAAAGCTACCGAGTTCGGTCTTGATTTGTATTTATCTTCAAGTTTTTAATTTTAGACTTGGAAGTAGGCAAGATGAGAAAAGCTAAATTATCAAGTGTCATTCTTTCTCAGATCACAATAGGATGGATGGTAGAATGCTGCTTGGTGAATTTTTTTTGCAAATAAGTTAGGACCAGTCATGCTGTTATCCAGGGATAATAAGTTAGCATTTAAGACTGTCATGCTGTTATCAGGTTCTTTATCACTCANACATAGAATGTTTAAATCATAGGAAATTACTAAAGAATAGGTTCCTTACTGTGTCACCCATGTTAAACCATTGCTATGTAACAAAACTAAATCCCAATTACAGTGTAAAAAGCTACTGAGTTCGGTCTTGATTTGTATTTATCTTCAAGTTTTTTATTTTAGACTTGGAAGTAGGCAAGACGAGAAAAGCTAAATTATCAAGTGTCATTCTTTCTCAGATCACAATAGGATGGATGGTAGAATGCTGCTTGGTGAATTGTTTTTGCAATCAATCACCTTCTTGATAAGCTTAAGGATCGGTTTCGTGGTGACCAATGCGGCAATGCATACAATTGTGTGCAAAACAAGAAGGAAAATAATGCCACCCTGAAAACTACAAAGTAATTAAAGAATAATACTCCAGTCTTGATCTCATTAAGTTGGACACAAGCAAACCCCCGGTGGCCTTGCTACGGCCCCTCATTAGTGATGTAGCAGGATCAGCAGGATGTTATTAAAACACTCGACTGAAGCTGATAGCTAAAGAACAACCATTACATGCAAAGTAAAAGTAACATACCAATCGTATTATGCTGCAGAGCCTGCAAATAATGAGGACCAAGATAAATTAATTCATTCTACCTAGAATCAAATGGATACTATGAGAAAACTCATAACTATTTGAAATCTTAAGTGTCTGTTTTGGAGTATACCCTCAGAGAATCGTGTTTTTACTTGAACAAAATGACAAAGCATGGAAAAACATGAACTCAAAACCGGCATGACTGTAATTACTACAATGTGACAGCTTAAAGAGATAAAGAAGGAAAACGATCTCCAATATTGTATATGAAAAGGAAACATTTGTTATCAATCTGTGTGGCGATCAGAAACTAGTCAGGCACCCCTCTCTGTTCTCAGCACCAGCCTTGTGGCAGATGCTGTTGTGAGATAATAGATACCTTTTTATCCAGGGATAATAAGTTAGCATTTAAGACTGTCATGCTGTTATCAGGTTCTTTATCACTCATGGATGTGCTGGGATTTAGGACCAGTGCCCAGGCAGCTGGCAATGGAGAGTTACCTTGAACTAGATTGTCTAGTGCTCCTCCGAAGACCATAAATCGAAATGAGTTGAACATGCCCAAAGATACTACACAACATGATGTGAAATTTGTGGACATATGGATCATCTCAGTAACCCACCCGTCAATATTGCTTCTCATCGCCAACCATCTCCATTTCCTTACGTAATAGCAAACCTAGGTTATTTGGTAGAGTAGAGTGGACCCTTTTGCAATGGAGGGGGACTCCAGTTCTGCAGAAAACTTTGGGCCAGGAAGGAAAGCTGCCACAAATGAGTGGAGGCATAGCAGCAAGGGGAGAAATTGGACCAGCTTTAGGGCTCATAGATATTGGAGAATGTGAGGGTTCCTACTATTCATAGTATCTTTTTCTGGAGTCAGAAGGGATGAAAGTAACATTTGTTATGAATGTTCATGCTTTTGGCATCTACAAGAACTTACTTGACAGTTAATAGTTTATGCATAATGTTTTTTCTTAAACGATAAATTTAAAAATGTAAGAATTTATTGGACAATTTCTTCCTGAGAAAAGAGGCTCACATAATAGCGTGCAAACCACGTGAACCAAGTAAACCGCACAAGTGCGACAGGCCGATTCGAACCTGTGACCAAGAGGATGATATTCCTCTCTTTAACCAACTGAGCCAACCCTTGCGGGCTCTTCTTGCCATTTTGTGAGGTCTTATCATGAACTGTGTTTTGTAATTCATATATGATCATTTGAATTAGAATATAAACACCTATGCCTTTGGTGTTTGCATACTGTAATGAGAAGCAACTTCATTATCATTATTGCATTACTAGTTATCATAAATCATGGCGGTACCAGAATATCCAGTATATCTTTTTCTCAATTAATTGCATCAATTAAACATTTTCATTTTCTAGTTTCCAATTTTAGGATAATTTAGTTGCCGAGTTTAAGATGACTAGAAAAGTATTAATCAGGGGAGTGAGGTCACAATGGAGAAAACAGTTTGCAGGTATTCACAGGCATTTGAAATCCAATCTCAGAATCTCAATTAGGACACTTCTCTATATTTTCCAAGTATCCGCACAATGTTCAAACTTGTGAATTCCTATAATACGGAAATGTACTTGTAAATATTTTGCTCGACAATCCAAACCTTGGATTGTTTTAGTTTTGCTGCAGCTTTGAAAATGCCTGAACTTTTGATTTTGTACCGTACTGAAAATGCTTCATCCAGATGCTTCCTGGTTTAGTTTGCAGTAAGCAAATAACTTTCTAATCTGTACATTTGTAAAAGAGGTATAAAATTCATATAATAATGAAAGGAACAGCACAAAATCGGACACATGAAAACTGAGAGAAAACACACACAAAAAGTTTCATAGATCCCCAAGCGTAGATTTATAGCAATTAGTCAGAATAAAAGAGGCAATGCAGAAACTTGAAGAATAAGACTAGTAGCTTCCTATTGGTAAATATCTTCTGGAATCTTTAATTTAGTTTGTAAATCAGTCAAATGATTTCATACAAAAAACACGTACTTTCTAGT
>QRFB01019472.1:0-14069 GCA_008931105.1 Oenanthe javanica
CCTTATTTATATAAATGTCTATTTTAAAATAATTACTCATATTAAAAAAATTAGTTAGATAAAATTTTCTTATAATTACTCTTAATTATTATCTTAATTAAAATAAGCATGTCTGTTACGTGAGATTTAATCATGTTTACAAATGCGATGTGTTCGAATTCTGATTACTTTTACGCGAGAAAGGAGGGACGGACTGTAAATTCGTTGGCAATATGTCTACGCTGATTCAAATCCATCCGCATCTCAGTCCGGCGCCTCGGAGACTGAAGAGGTCTCCAGAACGGGGCAAGAGTCAAATCTCTCTCCAAGCAAAAGAGAAAAACCAGACGAAGGAATACGTCCATGATGGATGGTGCACTCGTTGAAACTCACCCTCCATGGAGAACCTTGCCGAGGAACCCTTACGTTTTCAAAAAATTTTATGATTTTATTGTTCCTGAAAAGATTTATTTATCATCTAGATGTGATAAAATTCAAAAATTGATGTCTGAAAAAGTATTTTTGGTCTAAAAACTGCTTTTAGAGAAAACATGTCCCTTGTACTTTTAGAAAAAGCTGCTTTTCAGTTTTTGCAAAAAATAACTACAATTTTCAACATCAAATATTTCTAAAAACATTAATCTTTCATATTATATCTCAAAATATACATAAATCAAAAAAAATATCAAACAATCATTAAATTTTTCTAACTATATTTTTTCTCACAGCACACAAGAGCTTTAAACAGCAATCACAAACAGAGCCTAAGTTGACAGTGATGAGTAATTCGCAGTAGCAGATCAATATTTAAATATTTTGATGAATAATAAGAATAAATAACATGTTTCAGTAGGTTTGGATTTAAATAAAAATCAAAATTAATGTAGCACATGGACATATGGTGAATTCATTCAGAAAAAGTGAGCTAACAATATCCCTAATATAGAATATATTAGTTTAATAATAAATTATATATATAATTATTTTTACAATTAATCTATCCAGAATTTTTAAAACGGATAGGTGATGTGATTCTGAATTCAAAAAAAAAATTCATATTTTAACCTCATCCACATAAAAAAAATTGTACATATATAAATATATATATATATATATATTATATAATGATAAATAATCTTTCAAATAAATAAAATCAAGCAACAAAATGACGACTCATAGATATCATACTGAAAAATAAAATGAATTTTAAATTTTATACTAAAAATATAAATTTTGTAAATATATGAATAAAACATATACACACTATTACACTTATTTAATTGTAGGTGGAAATAAATTTCTGACACTAGAATTGATCGTTTAGATCAAACGAAATAATAGTTTGTGTTTGAAATAAAGATGACGAATCAAGTTAAATGAAAAAAAATTAATAGAACTCATAACAATTTATAAATAAATTATATAATTTAAATTTCATTATATAAATTTATTATATATATATATATTTGAATGAGATAAAATAAAATTTATATCAACTAATGAGTGAATCAAAAATATTTTACTGTGATCGATCCATAATATTTATTTAGTATGATTCGAATCGGAAAATAACTGGTGGGTACTTTTTGGTTTTTATCGTTTTTACACAAAATGTTTTTGCATACCGTTGTGTACTTGTGCTGGGATGAATAAATGGATGTGTACTGATAACACAGTTCCAATGACCTAGACGCTATGCATGTGGTCAGTCCTCCTCAGGAGTTGGAAGATGTTCTCGATCTATTAATCGTATGAATTGATTAAAGTACATGCTAACTACACCAAGATATAGAGAGCTTATGGGAGGGTTTAGCTAGAGATCACTATAAACCAAGCATTTCGATCTGGGACAGCAATTTATGTGGTCCTGCTCCAGCTCTAGGGTTTAAATTAAAGACAACCTTACAAATATGTATTTTTTATAAGCTTGTACTTAAATATGACAAGCATAATATACTGACTCTTCTATACATATTGAATCAATATACTTGCTACTCTAGCTTTCGGCATTTTGAGATTTTCAAATTTTAAATTCTGAATTATATCACATTTACTTTGGGACTCAGGCGGCTAAGTAGCTAACACGGACAAGGACAGCAATTAAATACTGAGCTGTTCTACAGTTGAATTGCATATATCTAAGTGAGACATGCACCAATACATTACACACATACATATATAGCAAACACAACAAAAAATGAAAGTAAACTGGATGGTTTGTGCAGATGACTGTGCTTAATGCACACATAAACATGCATGCATGTACGGTTTCAAATCAAGTAAACTCGATTCAGTTACTTGAGATAAAAAGTCATCAAAATTATTAATCATTCACGGGTGTTTGATCCCCTTATTAATCATATTTTTTTTATGAAAATAAGTAATTATTTCTGTAAAATTAGATTAGCCAAACGGACCGACCAGGTTTCACTTAAAACCAACTTATACTTGCAAAAAAATATTACTTTNAAAAATTAGATTAGCTAGCCAAACGGACCGACCAGGTTTCACTTAAAACCAACTTATACTTGCAAAAAAATATTACTTTCTGCGGAAGATCACTGTATCCAATATACATAATTTGCAAGAAAACATTATGTGGTGCAAGATAACAAAACACATGCATGGTATATTGCATCAAATAAGTATGAACTGTTAGTTAAACAAGCTGACATAGATTGGTTCTATATTTTATAAAATCAGACCAAAGTTCTAATTTGATCTGACTTTGTACATGGCTGTGTGTGTACAGATAGCTAGGGAAATTGATGTTATAGCATATCGTACGTATACAAGACGGTGGTAATGTCTTCGGTCTGATCTTAATTAGCTCTTGCTTTTGCATCAATCAAGTTTCAACTAATTAAGAGCAACATGAGTTTCAATGTATTATACATAAAACAAGTTTATCCCTTAATTTGCCTAGCTAACTTGATAGGTCCTTTCTATCATGATGATATGCAACTGCAAGAATTTTTTAGAATAGATGTGTGGGGTTTATTATTATTGTACCAGGAAGAGGCATATTGAGCCTCTGATCAAACATCTACAGAAATTTTTGTCTGGAAGGAATTGATGTCTTATGAGTTCTTAGGTACAATTATAAAGTCCATATATAAGCTTGAATTAACATCAAAAGAGAAAAATGATATAGGGAAAGCAAGCAAAATAGGGTAATAACAAAGGTATGCAATTGCTGATACTCACAGAAAATTAACTGAAGCTTCTTATTTTTCGCCCAAAAACAAGTCAATAAGCATATAGCCAGATTAACATCATCAGCTCCACCCTTCCAAGGGTACTAAATTGAAAATCCAAACACTAATTCAATTATGAAATTAAGAACTGTGTGTTGTTCTTAAGCCTGAACTTGAAGATACCCAAAGCCAAATTAATCAGAACCTAGCTAGCTACATCATCTTATTCTCTCATTGCATATCATAGCAAATCATTATAACAGTACAAGATAAAGTGGAGCTTCTAGTTCCTCGATCTTATCCATATGTTCGATTAATGAACCTTAAAATCTTAATTGCCCCCTTGTGTATTAATATTAAACTATAAGATATATAGTTTAGGGAAGTTATTCAATTAAGCCTCAGTTCTTCAGCTTCTTCATTTCTGTTGCTGACCTTATGGTGATTTGCTTTTTCTACCTCTGATTCTCTATATCTATACAAATACCTCTTTAGTGGCTCCACAAAATCATCAAACCCTAGACTTCCGAGAGCCCAGCAGATATCGTCACCATTAACAGTCTTCCTCTTCTCTTTGTGACACTTGTCAGATGCTTCACTAGTAACAAAGCTAATAAACTCAGATACACATTCTTGCATAGTCTCCTTTCCTTCTTTTGATATTTTTGCATTACTTGGTAGGATTTGCTTCATGATGCGACCCACATTAGCTATTGGTAACAATTGATTTTGCTCCTTTATATCCTCTTGATGATCCCTTGAGGTGTTGGTNCTTTCCTTCTTTTGATATTTTCGCATTACTTGGTAGGATTTGCTTCATGATGCGACCCACATTAGCTATTGGTAACAATTGATTTTGCTCCTTTATATCCTCTTGATGATCCCTTGAGGTGTTGGTAGTACTAGAACCTGCTGCAACAAAATTGTACTTAACAACTCTATTATTATCCATTTCTTTAAGGGAAAGCTTTTTTCCCTCTTAAACACGGACACGTTGCTCTCTGTATCGATTAATCACCCCTGGATACCCAAAAATAGGTAATTATATACATAAAAACATAAATCATGTGTATGTATATGCACCATGTCAATGCCTATATTTGATAACTAAATGGCCATGAGCATCCTCAAGAGGAGGCAGTGGCAGGCAATTTTGCTTGATAGTACAAGTTAGGTTACTTTACTTGTGTAATCAAGGATGCTAAACCCTAATAAATTAAAAACAAAAGACTTAATTATATGTATCAAATGGTCCCCCCACCCAAGTTGGTTTATTACTGTTAGTGATTTTTTTAAGCAATAATTAAAGCTAATAAACCTGAGTTAAGCTGTGGACTACATCTGCCTGCTTGCCGACACATGTGCGCTTACGCACACACATAAATGTGTGAGAGGGAGCAAGAGATGGAACAGCATCCTTTTAAGTTTCAGCTACTTATTCATAGTAGGAGAATGACTGTGTCATTTATATTACTAATCCCTTGGCTTCTATAGGGTTAATTTGTAGCATATATGTGTCGGCCTTTAATTTTTCGATTTGTGTACAAATCATGCACACTAGTCACTAGACAAGACTACTGTATCAATGGAGTCTCTTCTCGGGCCAAGGACCGATCATCTTACTCTTTGTACAAACATTTCATCAGTATTAATAACTGCAGAACCAAAGGTCTGAATTACTCATATATATAAATAACGACAATATGTAAAATCCTTCTGCTAGTGATAGCAGCAGGGGGCAATTACTGTCACAACAAATATGTAGAAGGAAGCTCTCAATCTAACTTGAATGGAAGTGAAATAGAAACGAAACTCTCAAGTCTTAATATTGTGATGCAAGAGCATCCCATATATGACAAGCTGTAATTGTCATGTCTTTTTAGTTTCTGCAGTTAACTTCTACCATTAAACATTGAATATGTAAATATTTCGATGGTGTTTGATTGCCAACTATAGGGACTACATGGTGGCTGAAAACCAGAGATATTTAAATATTAATTTGACATTTTTGATGGAGACTCTATATATTAGTACTTTCAGTACTATAATCTTCATATTTGTATCTATTAATTTTAATCCCTACAAAAATTCAGTAATCTCTTGGCTCAGCATTTGTCACTATTTGGAGGTCGAGGGTCGTAACTCAGTAGAGATATAAAGCCTATGAGCATTTAAAGTTGATGATGATACATTATTATTTATATCGATTATGAATTTCAGACCATTTCGAAAATAATCACCAAGTGTCACTTTTGTTGCTAGGCGTGAGTGTGATGAGATTAGCAACCACCGTTAAATAATGAAAGTTCAAATTCAATGTCATTTTAAATAGCCTTTTAAGGACTATCACCTTGCAAAGATATGTAGAGAGATAAAATGGATAATGCAGAGGATTCCATTACAACTAGGTATTAAACTAACCCACTTCACCTAGTAGTGGATGCAGGCACTCTATTCATGAACAAGACTTTAAAACTTTATAGAATACTTTCTTATTTAAGATCTTACATTAACATGAAATTATTAGTATAATTCACCTTCCCACTTTCTTTTAAATTCTAATTCCTCCTACAATGTATACACATTATATGATATATCTAAGGGTAAAAGTTCAATAGAATACTTTTAGATAAAATACAAATTGGAGTACTATATGTTTTCGGTATATTTTGTTTATAACTTATGTTATGTGAGAATATAATGTTAAACACACATGTTTGCTGATTAGTATTTCATTTAAGATTTTTCATAAAACTTTTACCATATAATACTCTCAATTAGTACTCCATATACTCCCCTCAATAAAATCCTATATCTAAGTGTACACATATTACATATATATGCTTTTTTAAAGCATCTGATCTCATCTATGAATACATTTTAGGAGCTTTATAGTGTTGTTCTTAGGACCACTACTTAAAAAATGTATTGCAAAAGAATAGAAACATCTGGGTGCTTTGGTATTTTTAATGAATTCCTTCAAAAGCATTATATATACATAGCAAAATGCACCTTCGGCAATATATATAGCTGCCATTTGGAGTTATTTCTTCTCATTATAAACTTCTAGTTNAGTCCATTTCGGAGCTAGACAGCTTGGGTTCCTAATGGATGATCCTTAGACCTTAAACCATAATCAGTTATACCAACTTCCTTTCCTAACAAGAACAGGCCCGCATTTTTTACGTCTAGTTTTTCAAGAAACATATGCACTTCTTAGTTTGTTAGAGCATATACATATCTTCCTCCATCCCATTTTACATGTCCTTTTGGAAAAAATTACGCAGATCAAGAAAAAAGAAAGTTAGATAATTTTCACTGTGTACCCTTAATTATTACATTGAAAAATGAGAATACAATTAAATTTCAAAATAGTCAAACCTTGGAAAGAATAAATATAAGGAGTTTTGGAAGATTACACTTAAATTTGTATTGAAAGAAGAGATGANAACAGTAGACAATATATTATTTCTGATAACGATTTCCTTATCATATATAAATAAAGGGGAGTATCAACGGCGAATGAAATTCCTCGAGCAATTGCATCAGGACAAAAGTCAGTCAAAGACTAAAATGAATCCAGTAATTAAAATGAAAGCACATGATGCTGTCAGTATACTAAATCAGATCTTGAAGAAAGCAATATATTATTGCATTGGCACTGCATTAAAATTACTGGCAGTCTGGCATCAACATAATACATTACTCAACAGTTCTCCAGGATAGTTGTCCTTTTACAGAATAAGCACCATGTAACTCGAGCAAAATTATGGTGCAATACACTGAAGATAATAATTACAATATAATGGTTATGTAAGCATTACAAAGCTTCTTCTTGTTGCTATCAAAGATCAAACTTGGCTAATGAGCATATATAGCCATTGATCTCCAGCTCCCTAATCCTACTAATATGTTCATGTAGAAAATGGCCTTACTTGGCTTTTGAAGTTCTGAGGATTCGGTCAAAAAGTGGGTTTTCAATTACTTCTTTGGCAGAAGGTCGCCGCACTGGATCTGGGTCCATCATTGCCTAATTTATTGATGAAATAGAAAAAATGAACAATGAGATTGCAAGTGCAAACAGGATTACTTTTGTACTACATTCTGAGCAGACAGCTGCAATTATACTATATTGCCAGCTGCTATGAAACATATGGAAACAGTCACAAGTAAACGGGAGAATCTAGTTTTCATATATTGCCAGCTACTGTTTCCATATGAAAAATAAAGGTTCTATTCTTTTGGATACTCATTTGGTAATGTCAGCTATGAAAAATAGAAGAGTGTCAGTAACTTTAGGCAAGAACAAGCTCAGGTAATGTGGAAAAAGAAAGACAGGATTTACCTTGAGTAAATTTTGAAATTGGACTGAATGGCCAGGAAGAAGAGGTAGTTTTCCTTCCCTTAGATGTAGAAAATGAGGACCAGACTCTGGCAAAGTTGACCCTCTAACAAGCTCATATATAGTAGCTCCTAGGGAGAAGATGTCGACCTTATCAAGATGATCATACTTCTCATTCAGAATTTCTTGGGGCATATAACGTGCATCACCTTCTTCAACTGGCAGGCTCGTGTCCAAAAGAGTTGCACATCCAAAATCACCAAGTTTATATTTGCCATTCTTGACATAAATATTATCAGGCTTCACATCTAAGTGGGCAACCCCTCTTTCATGTATATATTGCAATGCCTTGGCTATCTGTACAAAATTAACATCAATCAAAAGCATATGCACAACTAAAATCTTCAATACATAGAATAGGAAAGATGTCCAGAATGTGCATCGACTGGTAGCATGCTTTTTTATCCATACTTTTGGTTTGGTCCATTTCGGAGCTAGACAGCTTGGGTTCCTAATGGATGATCCTTAGACCTTAAACCATAATCAGTTATACCAACTTCCTTTCCTAACATGAACAGGCCCGCATTTTTTACGTCTAGTTTTTCAAGAAACATATGCACTTCTTAGTTTGTTAGAGCATATACATATCTTCCTCCATCCCATTTTACATGTCCTTTTGGAAAAAATTACGCAGATCAAGAAAAAAGAAAGTTAGATAATTTTCACTGTGTACCCTTAATTATTACATTGAAAAATGAGAATACAATTAAATTTCAAAATAGTCAAACCTTGGAAAGAATAAATATAAGGAGTTTTGGAAGATTACACTTAAATTTGTATTGAAAGAAGAGATGAACATATATTAAGGGACAAATTTACTATTCAAAAGAGACATGTAAAAGGGGACAGAGGGGGTACTACTTTCGTCCTACGAATTTACAAATTTTCTAAACCAGTCCACCACAGAAGGGTTTTATTGTACAACCTTGACAAGGCCATCAAAATCAATTTTTCCAATGATAGTATCACATCCGATTTTTTTTAGTTATTTTTTATTTAAAAAGTATAAAAGAATCTCTAAATCTCTAAAGTGCTTAATGTTACATTGTTACTTGTATATTCTGACTGCATGTGCCCCTAATATTACCAGATAGTCCAACATCCCACGAGATAAGTCCAATTTTAGTTTGCCATCACTGTAAACACTAAACACATGAAATTGCTCAAGGATCACTGTCTAGTTTTTTGCTATATTGCATGTCATATTACATAAAAGCAATTAGATAACCATAAGTCACTGTTCACTTCCAATATCAGTTAAAAGGTTTACCTGGTGCATTGCTTCTAAGACCTCTCCTTCTGTGTATAATTTAGATGTTCTGCTGATGGCTAGGCTATGCTCGCAAATTTCCATCTGAATGTAGAACTTCTCATTCTCGAACCAAGAAGTATAATAGCCCACAATGTTTTCATGGGATCCTGCAAAATGGAATGTATAAACGAATAATAGATATAAGTATAATTAGAAGATTTGGATTTTGGAACGACAAAGTAGGGTAAGATGTCTAAGATGCAAACCTAAAGCAGCCAGAGCTTGAACTTCCATCAAAGCTTTACGCCTGCAGTGAATGGCATTAGCAAATTACTTGGTTCCATAATACAAGATACAAAATTTCACTAAGCCGCAACTGACAAATTTTGGTCTTACCTTTCCGTGTCTAGATGTAGTTGTCTCGTGCTATTTTTTACTGCATACATGCAACCATCAATCCTCTTCAAAGCTTTGAAAACTCGGCTGAAGTTTCCATAACCAATTTGCTGGAGCATAATAGATTCATTAAAACTATCATTAAACAATAGATCCATGAATACATATGAATTACTCAAAATTTCCTTGGAAATAAAAGGTATACCTCTATTTCATGAAAATCTGTGCGGTAGCGTGAAAGGCCAACACCAGCAATGGCTGAAGGAAAAAGGCCTGAATGTTTGCAGAAAATAACATGATCAAGAAATTGACAAAAAAACAAGGGGCAGCGACTACATGGAACTTGCTATAAAATAGATACAAAGATCCCAATAACTACACGTGATGATAGATTAGAACTGCAGTATTCTTCATCTGTCCCTTTACTTAATGTGATCTAGGTTCTGATTGAAGTTGCTGCATCAGCTAAAAACATCTACTGTATGTTGTTAAAATAGTTAAATACAAAAGGCATAAAAATGTCGTATATATCATTTATAGCTCCAAACCATGAAAATTATTAGCGTTCAGAAAACAAAATTTGTGAAGCAACTGCAGGTAGATACATCATAGAAATTGTATTTGGATTCTTTCTTCCTCACTAATCAATCTAATAGTAATGCTAATTCCAGCTTCAATAACAACCTTAAAAGTAACAAAAAATATTATACCTTCACATTTAGATCTGCTACTGCCAAATGGGTCTATATCTACACCTAAATCATCCATAAGATAAGGATTCTTCATGCAAGGGGGAGGCATCACTCGACAACGTAACGCCACTGCAGACTGTGAAATGTAGCTGTGGTTCCTTTGCAAATCAGTATCTGTTGATTGTACTGTTTTGATATCATGAACAGCAGATATGTCATCTGCAAGTTCCAATACTGGCTGATTGAAAGAAAAGCCAGATCCAATTATGTTTAGCAATGTTCCATCTACAAAATTGATTTACACCGTTAGGCAAATGTAAATTTAAATGCATGTAAGAGAACCACAGATGGTAAGAATAATAAATATAAATTCTCTTAATAGATATACAAGATAATCATCTTAGGACTTTTATAGAAATGTGAAATAAAAGAAGACAGTGAAGTTCAGAAATTGTGGAGTGACATGACTAAGAAAAAAGTAAAACGTCCTTAGTACATTTCCCTCAGGAGTAGGGTCTGGGAGGGTGATTGTACTTGCAAGACAGCAATAGCATCATAAAAGTTAGCTTGTACAATTTTGCCATAAACAACTCACAACAAGCATATAACCTTAAATGTTACATAGTTACGTTTGACTAACACTTTCCAGGGAATGGCTTCTAGTAAAGTCATATAGCAGAGAGTGATTTTATAGCCAACTAACCATACAAAACATCATTATGCTATAGATCCAAATTAGCCAGAATTGCTTGATTAGGAACTATAATGTAACAAACGATATTGATAATACTACAAATTTAAAACCTCGGGATTACAAGACTTGTAAGAAATCTTACCCTGCAATTGTTTCTTAGCTTTACCAGTCTTTATTTTCTCTGGTGACTTTGGACATTCATTTTCCTGCAAACAAAACAGGCAAAATAAATACAACCTTCATATCACCTCCAAAACCAAGAACAAAAAGTTTCATCTCAATCAAACCTCACCTTGTTACAATCCAGAGTGTTTGGAATACATGCCTCAGTCGGAGTAATATAATCTGGTGTACTACATCCAACACAAAACAAAATCAAACAACCAATCACAAAAATACACATCACAACCACTAAATCAGCTAAACTTTTCAAAATCAGAGCTTTAAGCACCTCCCACTCATACAATAACCACAACAAACATATGCGCACAATAAATCAGATAAAACACTACAAAATCAAAACTTTAAGTATATCCAAAACATAAAATAACCATAACATACACACACACACACACACACAAAATCAGCTAAAACACTTCAAAACCAAAACTTTAACAACCTCCAACTCATACAATCACCACAACTTATATATACACACTTAATCAGCTAAAACACTTCAAAATCCAAACTTTAAGCATCTCCATCCCACACAATCACTACACACTAACACACTCACAAAACCACAAAAAACTCATAAAAATCAAAACTTTAAACTCAAAAAATACCAAAAAAAATCCTGGCTGAGTATAAACTCCTTCTCATCCCTATTCTCGACACCGAAATCAAAATCAATCGCATCCATCGCCGCCACATCACGCCGCGATTCATCCGCTTCGGAGTCAATAAGTGCTTGAAGCCTCGACGAATTAGCCAGATTAAGCATCGGAGATTGCTGATTACGAACGAACAATGACACTTGACCTAATTGCATCGATAAATGCACCGCTAATGAGCCTTTGTTTAGCCCTAATTTGCTCTTCTTCGTGTCTTTTTTGACACTGTTTGTGTTTGTTTTGCTGTTGCAGCTTCGTTTTAGGGCTTTTCTCGGCATTGTAATGCTTTGAAATGCCCTAATTTGTGGATACAATTATAGATACAGCTTTTTGTATCTATATCTTATGTGTTGGTGCTCTGATTTGGGGTTGGGGATGAAAATATAGATACAGGGGTTGTATGTATATATATATTGGAATTTGGAAAGAAGTGAGAAAATGAGTTTAATTTTTGCGCGGGATGTTGTTTCGGAGGGATAAAATAATGGAAAATATTTGGCCTGTTTGGCCTGCCTTAAAATAAGTCCTTTTGGACTTATTTTCGGGTAAAAATTTCATATTTTGATAAATGTTTTTTATACAAGTATTTAATGTATATTTGAGATTCTATAAGTTGCAAAAAAAAGTTAACTTTTTTCAGAAAAAAGTTAGGAATCTCTAACTTTGTCTTAAAATAAGTTGACTTATTCTGGAAAAAAGTTCCCCCAAACACCCCCATTATTGAGTGGGTGTTTATAAAATATTTAATAAATTTTGTATTTTTTTTAATTGTTTTGGGTTGTGTACTTGTGTTGTGTATGGGTGTATGCGGGTTGGGTTGGTCGGGTTCAGAGGATTTTAACAATCTGATCCAATTAAATTGGTTTGAAAATTTTCAGCCCGACCCATGAAAATAAAATTCATAACCCAACTTTATTAGTATATATCGGTTCGGGTTGATTTGGGTCGGTTTGAACGGGTTGTTCATTATATATTTAAAATTTTAAAAATAATCTATACAAAGCAAATTCAGCATAAATTATTCAAAATATCACAGTAAGTCTTTAACAGTATGCACAACAAGATGCAATTCATGCAATTATAAGTTATAAAAAGTATAACTTTAAGAACATGTTGGTTGTCACTTGATTATAACTATACACTTATTAGTCTAGATCGACAATTCAATTGATTGGCAAGAGAATTTATTAATCATTCAGATAATACTTTACGGTTACATATGCAATGAAAGAAAAACAAATTTACGAGTTTGGCATTCCAATTGATTATAATAAGATAAAGAGTTGTTAAGTTCAACTTATTTTAAAACTTGCAAATAAACTATCTTATGCAATAATTGTACTGGTTTAAACTGCACTTACATCACTACATAATATATTACCTAAATTATTGTCTACTAAACAGTCTTGCATATTTGCAAGTTTTTGTCTTATCAAATGACAAGGTCATTATCATATATCAACGCTTAATCATTATTCCTTTTGATTACTATGGCAACAACATCAATGAATCTGGATGAATTATATTCACGATTGACATTGGAAAAAGAGGAGGATGACGGTGTCATAGTTGGAGAAACAAATGTCAATCAAAGTAAGAAAACATATGTGCTAATTGAAAAATTCCTTACAGAAAATAATATTAATTTCCATGTTATGCAAAATCTGTTGGCATCACTATGAAGACCTAAACAAGGGATGGAAGTACACGATTTGGGAGGGCAAAGATATTCGTTTGTATTTTTTCATACGCTGGATTTGCAGAATGTAACAGCCTGAAACCCCGACATGGCCTGGCGGTTTCAGGTGTCACAACACATCTCATGTCAAACTCTAAATAGATAAGTATTAAACTTACTTGATCGCAACGGCGCACAACCAGTAATCAACACAAAAATCATCTTTGTAGAGGAACGACGTTGTGTCAAGCGTAACCCGGGATCCACACACCACGAATCTAAATATAATATTACACATCTCAAAATAATATTATTAGAAGTTATAAATCTCTTCTTGTCTAAAACAGCGAAACTAGTTCAACATCAAGACCAAGAGACTGTGTACAAAGGGTTATACAACCTAGAAGCTCATCAGCTCTGCATAATCCCCTTCCCCTTATCAGCTGGATTATGGGTCTCATTGTTTTCATGTCTAACTGTGAACAAAGTCACAAAAAGAAAATACATAAATATGAGTGAATGATTGCTCAGCAAATACACTGTTAGGGTGATCAACAAATAAATAATTCTCATAAATAGCAGAGGTCGAAAATAAACTTACCTCAGCTTCCAATCTCAAATAGGAATCACTAAAACAAAGGAAATAATAGAATATGTGGGTGACATACATATCACCAATTAATCACAACTCAATTTCAAAGTATATAAGTGATTTCACAAAGAAAAGATACTCAACAAGTATTTATAGAATTGGTCGGTTCACCTCGTGATACTTTATAGTGCGATCAACCACTACAGATATACCACCACCCGTGATACCCCATGGTACGATCACTACCATGTCAAGTGTATCACCCTCGTTTGCTAGCATTTGGGTCCCTTTCTCAGACCCTAAGCAACATTAGTACCCTATATATATATATATATATATATATATATATATATA
>QRFB01019473.1:0-19521 GCA_008931105.1 Oenanthe javanica
AATTCTTATCTGAACAACTAATGCAGCAAGCAAGTTGGATTCAATATGTATGTTCTTAATTTGGCTTGTGTTTATTACATGATTTCTTCTCATATGTGGTAATGTTCATATTTGTAAATCCAAACCAGGTGCAGCTATTAGCTAAAGATGACGATGCTGTTTCTGTGACCGACAATGATAACTTTTCTGATGATGGCGCAAAGACGATAAATCAGGAACTGCGGGAGTTGCTCACGAGTATCTTTGTTGACAATACTAATTTAAGAAAACAGGTAAACTCAGTTATGCGTTATGCACTGAAAATAAACATGGCATCGGATACTAATGCTGATGAACAGCCCTCGGAGCATATTGTACAAAACAAGTCTATAGAGAAATGAACATAGAATGAGAATATGTATATCTAGTCATATAGAATGTGTTACTCCCCCTCTGCATCATCATTGTGGGTTCAGTTTGTATCCAACCAGGAATTTATCAGCATATGTGCTATTGGCCATAGGATTTTGTAGCATCTCATGTATACTTATACTTTAACTTGATAGTTGATACTTAAGAAATACTTATTGTAAATATATCGCTCTCCTGGATTAGTAGTAGTGTTAAGCAAGATCCGTAAAAAATGAGATAAATTATGATGGAAAAGTTTTAAGAATTGAATGAGCAATTTTGCTCATACTTTTCCCAGGTGGTGCATTTGAAAAGAAAAAAGGGCTTCTCACATGCTTTTCCAAGCAGTTTTAAGCTGTTACAACTTGCAAGTAACTGAAAAGTCGACTGTTTGAGCACACAGGCAAGCTCGACAGATGCAAAGTCGAGTTTCATTTATGTGTTTCAACTTTCGAGCGTTTAAGTTATTTTTTAAAGTAATCTGCAGTGGGGTGCTAGAAGTTATTTTCAAATGATATGTGTTGTGCAATGAGGCGTGGGTGCCGGAATGATTTATTTTAGAATTTTTTTCATAAATATCAAAGATACGAAACTTATTTTGTAAAGTTATAATCTTTTATAAATTTTACTATTATAAAATGTACATTTTTCTGAATGGCCTTTGCAAAAAACACTTTTGCAACTTTACAATGAAAAAATTAAAATTTTGTAACAAAATAAACTAGAATCAAACAATTGCAATCAACTTTTTACACTTGAATTTAAAAATGGTTTTTTGGGTTGAGCATAAAAATTCTACTAATTGTACTGACTTTGTGCAATCTAAACGATGAACGTCAGCCAAAATAAATTTTAAATTTAATGAATCAACCAATTTCACGTCAGTAATATTGAAAAATCAGTCAATTACAACTTTATCGGAATCAGTCAAAACTACCTAAAATACTTTAGCTGGATCAACTAAGATCAATAACATAAATTTTATACTAGCACTATTAAAAAGAAATACAATAAAAATAAATTTATACTGATTATTAAATTTAAAATTTTATATAAAATAAAACAATAAATCTAAACTTTTATTCAGAATACAAAATTTTAATATACATGTCGAAAAAACAATAATGATTTAAAAACGAGTACTATTAAAGAAATTTTAATCAAATTAAATATCATAAACATAATATCGAAAATTTCAAACTAAAGATACCGGCCTCAAGCAAAAATATCAATCACATCACAATCTATGAAACTATGACCATGTTTGGCCGCATTTATTTTCTGAAAATAAGTCCTTATTTCCGGAAAAAAGTAGGTATGTATGTATTTTTTAAAAATAAATAATTTATTTTTTATTTTAAAGATAATATTTGATTTTAAAATTCTAAAATAAATATTTATCTTTAAAAAAAATAAAAATATGTAAAAAAATATATGAAATAAATAATTTATTTTAAGTTTAAGTAACACCAAACGACCGATTTGAATATATAAAATTACATAAAGCATACATACAACCACATACACAAAAAGCACTAACATACATACATACATGAATGGGTCAACACAACACCAGCTAGCTCATCAATCATCATCATCATCATCATCATCATCATCATCATCATCATCATCATCATCCACTAGTACAACTACTACGGAGTACTATTATTCACAATCAATAAACCCTAGCTCCTCTCCTTTTTTTCTATTATGTATCTATACATTATTATAATACAATCTTGTTGATCCGATCTGTTTATACATACATACATACATGGCGATTCTGTATGTATTGGTGGCCAGAGGATCTGTGGTTTTGGCTGAGTTTAGCGGCACGACTACCAACGCAAGCGCAATTGCTCGACAAATACTCGAGAAAGCTCCGGGAAATGATGATATGAATGTGTCGTATTCGCAGGATCGGTATATTTTTCATGTTAAGAGGACTGATGGACTCACTGTTCTTTGTATGGCTGATGAGAACGCTGGAAGTATGTTTTCTGTTTTTCGCTATCTTCTTCTTGCGTAATTTTGTTTTATTTTCGATGCAAATGATTGATAATTGTTAGGTAGATGTTGTTACTTGAGGTTTGAATTTGTAGATGAGGAATTACTTGTTAGATGTAAATAATGTGTGCTTACTTTGCGAAATGTTTGAATTTGTCAATGAAGAATTAGTTTCCGGATGTAATATTTATAGGAAAAAGTTTTAGGAGATCACTGTTAAATTGAAGATATAGTTTGTAAAATGATATGTTTTTCAAGGTTGTGCAAGTCAACATGTATGATATTCGAGGAAGTCAATTCTATATTTATATACACACACTACCTTTGCAAAGTAATTAATTACATATTACAATTTACTACGATTCATTAGTTCACAACTATTTGATATCTGCGGACTCTATATACTTTCTTTCTGTTGGATCTTGGTAGAATGCAGGGGCGTAGCTAGTATAGGGCCAGCATAAGCGGCTGCTCACTCTGAACTTTGAACAAGTGTTATGATAGTATGCATCATATTAGTTATTTATTGAAAACAAGTTAATTTGAACTTATTTATTCTATCATTCTAAGATCTAAATAATGAAAGACCTATGTAGTGAGTTTTGTGGTCTTAGCCTTGTTTTTTTCATTTATAAGTTTATATTTCATTGATGTCATTGGATATATCTAGGATATTATTATAAATTAATGAAATAAAACATATTAAAAGATAAAAATTCTACACATTTTAATTGTAAGTATATTATAATTATAAATTTTAGCAGCTGGGTGCAAAGCCTAAATACTTCTGGATATTGCATTCCTATATAGTAATAACCTTGTATTCTCCTTCTAAACTTGTTATGTTTTATTAGGAAAATATGAATTTTTTAAAATTCATTATATCGAAAAAAGGGATCACCCTCATATTTATATCGAAATCCGCCACTGGTAGCCTGTATGCTATTGATTAGGCGAGATATGTAATCTGCTTGCTCTACCTGACTGTTGCTTCTTGCTACTATATAATCTCTGTATTTTGTTTTGTTTTCTTCTACAGGACGTATTCCTTTTGCATTTCTGGAAGACATTCACCAAAGATTTGTGAGGACTTATGGTCGAGCAGTTCTCTCAGCCCAAGCTTATGCCATGAATGATGAATTTTCAAGGGTGATGAGCCAACAAATGGAATATTACTCCAGTGATCCCAATGCCGACAGGATAAACCGACTTAAAGGAGAAATGAGCCAGGTTAGTGCAAAACAAGAATTTAGTACGGATAAGTAACGAGAAACAAGGGAGCATCCTTGTAACTAATTATTTTGTTTTCACTCTAAAGTTCAATGTTTAATTGTAGTTAGAAGTAGATGAAAGTTGTCTAATTAAAGATCCATTAACAGGTAAGGAATGTCATGATTGAGAATATTGATAAAGTCTTAGAGAGAGGTGATCGCTTGGAGTTGCTGGTTGATAAAACTGAAAATTTGCAAGGAAATACTTTCCGCTTCAGAAAGCAGACACGTCGTTTCAGAAGTACTGTGTGGTGGAAAAACGTCAAGCTCACGTATGTCCTGACCTTGAAATTACAATATTAAATAGATTTCTTCATGATATCTTTACTATACATTACAAAGCACTGTTTTTAATGGATTTTGTAAGTATGGTAATATTCTAATCTAACATACATATTTTTCATGAAATTTATAAAGATGAACGACTGATATTTAAAGAAATGCCCATGTATCATGTCTTTTTGTAGTGCAGGAGATTCAACTCTGGGCGATACTTTTATATGATTTAAGCTTTACTAATCATTGGAATAATTTGAAGTCAGGATTTGATATCTTAACTAAGAATACATGGTACATTAAATTGAGGACAAAGAACATAAATAGTTCAGGTTAGACAGTTTATGCATCATTATAGAAGATATTAAGACATGTGCTGACACTGAAAAGCAAGCCACCAAAACTTTAAGGTTAGGGCCTTAGGGATGAGTTCACTAATCTTCAAAGTCTTGTGATGACATTTTAGTCTACCAGTCTAAGTTTTTTTTTTGAAAAGACCAGTCTATGTTATTAATCAAAGTATCCTTAATGTATTTCTTTGTCATATCATATTGTTGTATCAAGGTTAACAGTCCTGTTGGCCTTGCTTTGGACTTCTCTACCAACACATCTTTCTTCTTACTTCTGTTGTTGGGACTTTTGCTTGCGAATTGGCTGAAAAAGATCCAGCTTGTAGGACTATAATATGGTGTTCAAGGGCTCTATTATGCCATTGTAGATAAATTTTACATCTTCTTTTCTTATGTGGTTTTTTGAAGTTATTTAGAATTTACTCGCCCAAGCTCCAATCTCTTGAGGAAAAGCACTTTAGATTACACCTCTTATAAAGATAAACTAATATAATGTCTTCAATACTAGGTTTAAAAGATCGGCTATTAATGTATTAATTACTTTCTTGCAGAATTATGCTGATAGTTCTGCTGCTGGTGATTGTTTATATCGTGATGGCATTTGTTTGTCATGGGCTTTTGCTTCCTTCCTGTTTTTAAAAAAGATTGATCAAGTAAGAATGAAATTGTTTTATCTCTCTTCAATTGTTTTTTGATTTTCTCTGCCTTAACAATGGTTGTGATTATTTATTTTGTGTAGACTCTGGAATTTTGATAGTGTTTATGATTGAAACTTACAATTATTGTTTATGCTTTTTAAAGGAGATTTGGAGATAAGCCCAATGGGTTATTTTCTATGAATGAATGCTTCTTTATGCAGTATATGTTTGAAGCTTGACTTCATTTAGCATATCTTGGACTGTTATGCTAAATTTGGATGGAAAATTAAAATCAGAGAGAATGAAATGAAATGTGTTATATTCTAAAGGAGCTATCAATATCTTTTAGTCTTACATTAAAATTCAATCCTGCGAACTTCGTGACAAATGTTTATTTTATTTCTTTATCTCCAGGGTTTTTTTTTTGTGTGTGTGGCGGTGATGAGAAAGCAAGGTATTAGGTATAATCTTTCACATATGTTATCATTGAAAATTTGTAATTTTTTTCCTTTTGCTTAATCTTTTTATAATATTCTTCCGCCTTAAGTATTCTTTTCTATTTGTCTTTCCATTTCCTTCACATTTTATTGCACCCTAACGAAAGAAGTTCTAGATGTTCTTCTGCGGGGAACCATCTAATTATCAACATTTTTTGTAATGTAAGTTTTTTTTTGCACTATGTTCACTATTATATTATTTGTCCTATAATTTATTTTTTATTATATTTTTAAACATATATTTTGTAATATGTTCTTTCTTATATTCCGTGTACCAAATTTGAGAACATAAAATACCTCAGAGTTTTGTCATCCTGATCACTACAACCTTCAGGGTCTCTATGTTCCATAAAAAAATGATGCAAGATATTTCATGTAAAAATGTACTATATTAAATGTTAGTTTATGCATCTTTGATCCGGGTATAATTGATATGAACATAAATTAAATAATTCCTTCTTGCCAGTAAATCCTTTGAATTATGTACGCAGCTGGAAAATTGTAATATCAAAAACGTTTTAAAAGATTTGTGATACGGTAAATCATGTACATAACTAGATGATTAGAATGGATTAAAAAAATCAATAATTAAAAAAGAACATAGGCCAAAACAAAAAATATGTATTAGAGAGTTTTATAAAACATTGGTAAAAATGAATTACACAGTGTTATTAAAATGTGTCACTCAAGCTTTATTACAAAAAAAAAAAGGTTTTAAGAAAATACAAGTGCCTTCAATCCCTCCTGAATATTTGGATCTCCTCCTGAATTAGCCGAGCTGCTTCTCAATTTCCTCTCGTAATCAGCTTAAGAGATGCAACCTCAGCCATCCTCACTTCCCAAAGCAAATTGAGCATTCCAGGGTTCGGCCAGAAGATCGACTTGCATTGCAGAAGCTTTTTTTTTTTTTTGAAACTGAAATTGAGCAAATACATTTCTATTTTTATGATCGATACATAATTGAAAAATGCTTGTAACAAAAATATTGAGAGCTTATTAACATTTAACCCAATACCCATGACTCATTGGTCCATTGAACCATTACTCAAATTAGAGAAAATTAAAATAATTAAATTATTCAGTTTTTTCTCTACTAAATAAAAATTATTTAAAATAAAAGTACATGCTATGACTCTATGAGTGTGGTTTTTGTATTTTGTACTAGAATCAATAATTTCATAAGTTTTTTTTGTCGGGAGATAAACTCCATAAATAAAAAGTATCAAGAAGCAGTGATCCGTTAAGGGATTTCGTTTTTTTCATTCAAGAAAGTTCATCATTTTACCGAAAGACACGCAAGATGTCTCCAGACGCTTAGACGATAAAACCTTAACATCTGAAGAGAAAATGTCCATAAGCTCCGAACCTTAGAGGCCAGTGTATATAACTTCTTTGATATATAAAACTCTTGTCCTTGGACTTGAACAAAAATGATAATAAAAGTAAGATTCCACTATAATCGATATATTTTATAAAAAGATTTTTATAATTAAAATGAAAATCTAACCAAAGGGATCCTTTGGTTAGATACACTCAAATTAAAAATCACAATACATTCTTTTATTCTTTTCATTAATTCTCAAACTCATCCCATCTTACTTGAAGAAGATCAAAAATACCCCTTTCGTTCCAAAAGTATGTATATACAATAATTATTTAACAAAATTTACAACCAAGTAGACAAATTTTTAAATACAGTTTGTTTATAATTCATTAGAATATATATATATATAATAATTTCCTAAATGAAAAATTGGTCTGGCACACTCAATTTATCACAAATATGTACTAAATTTGTATTTAACTTTTTAAGCTTTCCGGAAATTCACATCTCATCAATTGTGAAACCAAGAGGTCAATAAACATATCCTAGCAATGAGAATTATTGTAGATCATATAAGCAGCTTTTATACAGTACAACAAAAATTCCAACAATTACTTAGTTCATCTCCTATAAATATTATAAAATAATGGATCCTAGTTATTTAGATAATCTATTTTGCATGTCAACTCCTTTAAAATATCCTAATGATTTCCAAGAAATCACTACAATACTGTTGGAGTTGTATTTTATGTTACATTTCCAATTTTTTATCTTAATAGTTAATTTAGAGATACTGTTGGAATTGCTCTAAGTACATTGAAAACTCGAAATAAATAAAACTGCTCAAGTTATTAATGTCAAATGGTTATACATATTGTGTCTTACGTCAAGTTATTTATGTACGATGAAATGTAACCAATTTAAAAAATTATATTATTATCCTTAATTATTTTTGTCCCAACTAGTAATTTAAACTCATTTAGTTGTACTCTTAAGAAAATAAAAAATATATATAATTCTGAAATCACGAAAATAATAATAATTATTCATATAAAATTTGGGATAAAACTATAAAAGAGAGCATATAAACAAACAGAGGAGGATAAGGTTAGCTGTGCTATAACCTGTATATATATCATCACCGCCATATATCCCTAAATCGCTCTGCTTCACACTCCACTCAGGTACATTCTCTCTTTACTCAATTCACACACACACACACACACTCTTGTATGTATCTCATTTTCCTGTTAATGTGTGTGATTATATATATAAACTAATTTAGGCTACAAAGTGAATGGTATTTGTATTGTAATATTGTTAGTGAGTAGAGTATTCATGTTTAATAACTGTAATTTGTGTTCTTATTTTAGTGTTAATGTTATATTTGTATATTTAGTGAGTTTTGTTGATTTATATAATCAATTTTGTAGGGTTTTAGACTATTTTTAGAAGTAGANCTAAGATTCTTTCCCTCGGTCTAGATGAGAAACTTATTCCCATGGTTCAGTTCCTTGGTACATTATTAGGAACTAAACCTAATGACATAGCTTCTGCAGTTACCAAATTTCCCCAAATACTCGCCCACAGTGTGGAAGAGAAGCTTTGTCCGCTTCTCGCATTCTTTGAATCTCTTGGAATCCATGAAAACCAACTTGGTAAAATGCTTATGTTCAATCCAAGAATCATTAGCTACAGCATAGAATCCAAGCTTGCACAAATTGTTGAATTTCTTTCTAGTCTTGGGCTAAGTAATGAAGTAATTGGTAAAGTTTTGGTGAAAAATCCATCTATCATGGGTTATGGAGTTGATAATAGGTTGCGACCAACTTCTGAGTTCCTGCTATCATTGGGCCTGGCAGAAAAAGAGCTTCAAACACTAGCAATTAACTACCCTGAGGTTTTGTGTAGAGATGCAAAGAAGGTGTTGAACTCGCATGTCACATACTTAAAGAAGTGTGGGTTTGAAGACCAACATATAGCAGCTCTGGTAACTGGTTATCCCCCGATTCTGATCAAGAGCATTAAAAATTCTTTAAAACCAAGAATCAAGTTCTTGGTAGACGTGATGGGTAGACGAATTGAAGAAGCTGTTAGTTATCCGGAGTTCTTCCGTTACGGAATGAAGAAAAGACTAGAATCAAGGCAAAAGCTTTTGGCACAGAGGAGTATACACTGTAGCCTGAGCGAAATGCTGGACTGTAATGAAAAAAAGTTCCTATTGAGGTTTGGTTTAGCTGACTAATTGGCCTGAACTATGACTAGCATAAATTGATTCCTTTTGACCAAATTTATCATTTGCATCCTGGCTTTTTCCAAGCCGTATCTCGGAAATGTTTTGTCTAGTTTTTCAATAGATAGATTCTTCAAGGTTAAAAACCATTCGAGGTCGATTTAACTCTGTCAATATTTTAAGCAGTTAAACTAGTATGATTGATCAATATTGCCTTTTTTCCAATGAGGGGCTAAAAGATTTGCCATGGGTGTAGGTATGAATGTTCGTTTCTTTTCCTTGAGGGGCTAAATGGCTTGCTATATGTACAGGTAGTATAGGTGTTTTTTGTTTCCTGTGGGATTAAATCAGGACTGACCCTAAGTTTTGAGATGCCCCATGATATTTCAAAAAAATTTGCCCCCTTGAAAAATCCGTTCTCATTATTTGATGCGATACTACGCTCTCCTAACTTAAAATTTATTTTTCTTGCATTTTCAAATTTTCTTTTCAATTGATAACATAGTCAATCCATTCAACTGTTCTAGTCAAATAATAGAATATAGATGTGACTTAATCAAGTTGAATTTTGAAAATAACCAGAATAGTTAAAATAATGATGGGCTTGCTGTCTATACATAAATGTTGTCCAACCAACTTATTATAGCACTGTAAATTAATGATAATCTAGCCTTTGAATTGATGTTTTTCACCGTATCATATAATATACAAACTTATAACCCGTGCGAATGGTATAAATAATATTTAAGTAAATTAATTTTTTATTTTTATTTATATTTATACTTAATATAAAATTTTATAATATTAAGAATTAAGAATTTATGTTGATATTATATATTCTTTTATTTTATATAAATCTAATCTATTTAATATAAATATATTATAATTTAGACCCGTGTTATAACAAATATATAATTGGGCATAAAAAGTAAAATTTTAGATTATATATATATATATATGTATATATGGTTAGAGTCCGTATTATAATAAGTAAAATTATATCTAATACATAGTTTTTAAGCCCGTAGGGCCCAGTATTCTCTTATTTTATATAAATCTATTCTATTTAATATAAATATATTATAATTTAGACCCGTTTTATAATAAATATATAATTAGACCTAAAAAGTAAATTTTTAAGTAATATAGATATGTATATAATTAGAGCAAATATTATAATAAGTAAAATTATATCTAATACTTAGTTTTTAGGCCCGGTCCAGTACCGACCGTCCGACCAAAATTTTTAATTTTTCTGCTATAATAATATAGTATAGATATTGACAGTTTTATTTTTATTTTGTTAACCGTTCGAGTTTTGTAGTACGCTAGTCGATCTAAAAGAGGCAATGTCAGACTTCCAAAATGTAATGCAATCAGCTCCACACTCGTAATGTAAAAGCTTGTTAGAACGCAACTTTATTTGCTCGACTGGGGCATTGATTTTTCTGTCTTGAATATTAATTTTAAATCCATTAGCTAGTGCTATTTGATTTTGGTACGTACTTGTGTACCAATGATCCTACAAGAAGCTATTAGATGGCCTTATATTTTTAATGATAATGAATTTTATCACAAGTTCTGGTGACAATATTATATATGCTCCCAATTTTCTCCTATAGTACTCTATTACCAGAGGTATATTGAGGGGAACCTCCCCCAATTACCAGAACCCAGAGGTACGACCTTTCTAATTTTTACATAATAATAGTCATTGTTATATACTTACTACAGCCGTGTTTCAACTTTTGCCAATTCTTTGATCATAATGATTAATGGTTTTTTTATACATGAAGTGTAATAGTTATTACTTTTTCGGATTATTAATATAATATTTTAAAATAATTTTTTCTGTAAATCTCAAAATTAACAAAAATCAAATGAAAAGTTGAAACAATGAACGGGAAACACAAATATTACAGTAGAAATAACATTTCTCATAATAAAAAGTGCTGATCCGGTCACTTTAAAGTAAATCTCTAAATGATACAAAGTAAATCTTTTTTAAAATTGAAACGGAGCTCCACAAGTTATTGATGTTTTACAAATATGATAAATCTTTTTTAATAATTATATTAAATCAAGTAATACAAAATTTTATAAGTTGACATTATTATTTTTAATAAGATTCCACAATTAAACACAACACGATTAGCTAACCTAAGTAATAAAATTATTATCTCCTATCTAATAGAATTTTTATCTCCTATCGTCCAAAAGTGGTCCTCTGTGGTCCTCGGTTAAACATTATACTCCCTCCGTCCTCTTTTACTTGACCCTCATGAAAAAAATACAAATATTAAGAAAGTATTTAATTATACGGTTTGTTTCTTTATTTACCCTTAATAAATGTCTTGAATAATGAAATAAATTTAAAAATGAGTTGTAGAGTCAAACATTGAAAATATAAGTAAAGGGTAATATTGGAAAAATATATTGAAATAAGATATAAACAACTATTCTGAGACAATTTTTTTTCATAAGTCAAGTAAAAGGGAACATAGGGAGTATTTAAAATCGGTGTAAATGTGGAATGCAATTAGCGCCTTAGTGCCAAAAAAGTCTTGCTTTGGACGGACATTCATTGCTTCTCTAGTCTCTACTACGTGATACTGTATATATTATGATAAATAATACTTTTGTTTTTTATTTACAGAAGAATTTTGAATCTTCTGTTTTAAAGTGACCGAATAAACACTTTTCAAAACAAAGGGACCTTCTTTATCTTTTCTTTATTCTGGACTTCCAAAACTTGTCAGTGTGTCTACAATACATCTGCCTTTGATATTAGAGAAGGCATAAGCATAATGGAAGCTTAGAGACTCAACCATCCACGCAAAGTTAAAGAAGCCCTTGATATTAGACAAGGCATAATAAGCATAATGGAGAGTGACCCCCATGCAGTCCCGCAGCACACGCATATCAATTATTGGAGCATATTTAATGGAGGCATCACTTAGGTGTTTGGCAACAAATTCAATTACTTGCATTGCATTGAATGTTATACACCTGCAACTAATATTCTACGATCCCACTCTTCTTATTCATTCTAATCACTCCACCCGCTCTCTTTTTCCTTCTTCTCTCGTGCATCTTTCTTTTCCTTTAAAATTTCAAAAAAAAAACGGAGATAAATTGAACAAATATATTTAGAAAATATATTAAAAATATATTTTCTTAAAAACCATTAAAACAAACACTCTTTTGAATGAATAACACATTTTCTGTCTCGTAAAAGCAGTGTTAAAAATACTGTATTTGTTCACCTTCAGTCTTTGCCTCAAAATGTAATATATATAAATTAGATTTGATTTTATCATTGTTTTGATAAATCTCATCTAATTATATGTAGAGAGAAAATCATTTGGTTTCGTTTATAAAAACAGTTTGACTTTCTTCTTGTTGACTGTCACTTCGAACAACCTAAGAGAGGATTACTATATTAATTAGTAACTTCTTAATTCTAATTTAATTTACACTTATCGTTAAGACAAAATAATAAAAATCTAATCCATAAGACTGTATCTCACATATACCGTGAAACAGAAGAAGGAAACAATTGTGTTAATTTGACCGTACGTAATTGCTAAGGACCAAATGCAAGTATTTTCTTCTTGATCATCCTAAACACTTTTATTTTACTGTTTCGATTATTCATATCATGATAAATAGTTATTATTCAGAACTATTTATGATTTCTGTTTTATTCTGTGCATCAGAGTTACTTGTTATTCGTACTCTGAATATTGGAATTTGATTATAATAAACACGTCATATATGGTGTTATCGTATTAAATAATGATGATATGACCTGTATTTAAAATTAAGCATACCTTTATTTTATTTGGGGTAGCTCTACTGGATTGAAAATTTTAGCGTAAAAGGCTCAGAGATAAGAGTCCAGCATTTGAGGAGAATATGATAACCAATCCATCTTCCTATATGCTAACATTACTTGCCTATTTTGGTACCTATATTTTAAAATCCTTGTTATATCTATGGGTATAAAAATGTACTGATGGCCTATAAAGAGGTCATATTGCTTTTGAAACCTGATCAGTGGGCAATAATATTTATTTGTGTGTATCCAATCCATATTGCCTGTGTGAGTGACTATTATATATTGTGATCGAGCATTTGGTTCATTTTTATGACATACTGCATTATTTCAGTTTGGTTTACAACTGTGATTTATTTATTGTTCAGTTTTTATAATAAATTGTTTTATATTTTATTTTCTATACAGATCACATATTTTGATTACATTTCGATTGTTCATATACTTGCTGAACATTTTTTTGGCTCACTCTTGCTTTTTATATAAATCCTGCCAGACTGTCAGTATGAGCCATTCCGGCAGTTCTAACAGACATAGCAAGAGACAAGTGTTGGGACCGCTCGCTTCTCGGGCCTCCTAGGTATTTAGTTATTTTAGTATGTTTGTAGATAGTGCTTGTAATAAAACCGAACCTAGACTTAAAACCTATCTAGACTTATGGATTTGAGTTTTGGATTAGTAGTGGGCTTATAATAAAGTATTTGGATTTACTTTTAGTTTCAACTGCTTAATTTCATACTATAACCTGTTAGTGATCCTTAGTTGTTGGCGAGGTCAGCGCGTCTCTGGTTTATTATTTTATTATTATTGGTTGTTGGCGGGCCAGTGTGCCTCTGGATTATTATTTTATTATTGTTGGTTGTTGGCAGGCCAGTGTGCCTCTGGTTTATTACTTTATTGTTGTTGTTGGTTGTTGATTGATTGATGACCCCCAAATCTAGACCCCGGATTTGGAGGGCGTCACATATACTTTATAGGATGTTACTATGTTTATTCTGGGATCTCTTGCGGTTTTAAGGTGCTAATGAATTAATTTTAATAATGTAGTGTTGAATATGGGGCATTTAAATCTCATAGTTTACTTGGGACTCTTGGGTTCATAGTGTGGTTGAAAGGCATATGACTAGTCCTATTTGTAATAATTAGATGACAACTTAACTCAGATAAGAAAAAATAGTAAATAATAATTATGATAACATGAATCAGAATGAAGAAAGTAAACTAGACACAAAGAATCAGATTGTAAGAAGAATTTTTATGAGGTTGCTACTTTTCACCAAAAGAAGTTCATTAATTTGTTCAAGCGTCGGTGAAAAATAAAGAAGTAATATTTCAGAAGAGTTCAGAAGATTCCAAGTGACTACTACAAAAAGATTCCAAGAAAAGAAATAATAGAGTCAAAGCTAGAAGCGAGAACAAGACAGAAGATCACAACTTTTAAAGTTAAAAAGTGAAAAATATTTATTTAGCATGACACAAATGATACGACAAAAACTCCATTATTCCCCCCTTTAAGTATATTTGTGTGTCAACTAATTTAATAAATATTTTCCACCTAGGTCAAGTGATTTTTAGACAAAAGACAGGAAGACTCAAGTCAAATCTACACTGGTTGTGCAGTGAAGAAACTAAATTAATTATACTATCAAAATTTACTTAATTATTTAATTTATCTACTTAAATTAATTCATCTTGAATTGATTTAATTTATAAATTATTTAATTAATATTGGTAGAATTAATTAAGTTAAAAATGACATTTTATTTAACATTTAAAAAAAGTTTTGCTGCATAACATTTAAAGATGTTATCGATGTCAAGTCAAGCATTCTCCTCAAAACACAAGATATCCAGAATGTTCAAAGTCTCATTGGTGAGGATATGAAGGAGATTACCAATATAAATGAGAGAATTGATGATGTAGAAAAGAGCTTGACACAGAGAATAATAGAAAATGAAGAAATCTCCTTTAAGCGTTTCAATAAGCTAGATGAATGGGTGATACATCTAAATAAAGGAATGAAGCAGGTCTATTTGACCATGGAGAAATTAGTCAAATCTTTTGAAGCTTTAAAATCAGTAGAGGATCCCTCAACTAAGGGGGAGAAAGAAAATAAAGAAAAGGAGAAAGTAAAAGTAGCTGAAGGAGAATGGGCTACTAAGGAAAAAGCCAATGTCAAACTGTATTCTGAAGATTAGTTTGAATCATATGTTCTAGAAGACCAATACTTTCCTAAATATCAATTCAATGATTATAGTGCTCAAGATGAAACTTTCAATCCTGACTGCTACAGAGTTGAGGAAGAAACTACATTTGATGATGAATTCTTATTTCCGAAAGAGAAAGAGTCTGATCCTGCCTATGAAGAGGCCATGAGGAAATTGAAAGAAGACATTAAGGTGAGCCATGCTAAAACTGAAAGCTCTAGTTTAGAGAAACAAGTCTAGAGAAACAGAATCTTTGGGCTATTACTGTGAAAGAGAAGAAGAAAGATGTGCAGCTAAAAATAGGAAATAAGTGGGACACAGCCAGAGAAATCATGAACAAGCTTCAAAAGGGTCCATTTGAAGAGAATCATCTTAAGTCAATCATCGAGCATCTGGAAAATTCAAATGACAACATTGATAACTTCATGATAGCACTGAAAGAAGAAGTTGACTATATCACTGTCATAGTGGATCACATTTTTGAAGACTACCAGATTTTAGTCTACACTCAGAGGAATGGTACATTCAGAATCTCCTTGGAATTTTTTAGACAGAGAATTTTATCAGTGATATGGACCATGTTGAATAAAGTCAAAAGAAGTTCAGAAGAGAATGAGCTTCTGAGAGATATGCTCAGAGACTTCGCAAGAGCTGTTAGTCCTCAAATCATATATGATCCTTATGAAGTAAGATTCTTCTCTAACAAGCTGTATCAGATTTTGAAGCTAGATGAAGAGTCATTGAAGGGAAATACAGTAAAATATATAATTGAAGCTGAGAAGATGTTGAGATCTAAAGGGTTCAGATCTCAAACCAAGTTGCTGAGAAGATCAGAAACTACTGCCTGTCCAAAAATATTACATCCTACATCAGGCAAATGCCAAAGATAGATTCAACTCAGCCATATGATGTAGAAGAAGAGATAGTAGATCCAGTTGAGCTGGAAGTACAATGGGAATTAGCTCGTGCTAAGCAAAGAAGGTTATATGGAGAACCCATTGCAATAGGAACATCAGAATCTGAAGAGGTACCAAGGACACATGTGCATAAAGGTTCAAACCTAGAAGAAGGTAAAGTTGATACTTCTGAAGACTGAAGAGTTAGCTAGGTCAAGATAGAAACAATGTAATATTTATTCAGTCTAGAGGAACATCTAACTTGTATTTATCTTTCAAAACATGAATATGGAAAATTGTTAAATATAATACCAGAACTTTTTTATTATTTACAGTTCTTACATGTTGTATTACTTTCTTAGTTGTTAGTTGAGTTATCCTCTAGAAATTTGTGTGTTAAATTTTTAACAACAAATAGGGGGAGATTGAAAGGCATATGACTAGGCCTATTTGTAATAATTAGATGACAACTCAACTCAAATAAGAAAAAAATAGTAAAAAATAATTATGATAACAAGAATCAGAACGAAGAAAGTAAACTAGACACAAAAAATCAGATTGTCAGAAGAATTTTTATGAGGTTTCTACTTTTCACCAGAAGAAATTCATTAATATGTTCAAGCGTCGGCGAAAAATAAAGAAATAGTATTTCAGAAGAGTTCAGAAGATTCTAAGTGACTAATACAAAAAGATTCCAAGAAAAGAAATAATAGAGTCAAAGCTAGAAGCGAGAACAAGACAGAAGATCACAACTTTTAAAGTTAAAAAGTGAAGAATATTTATTTAGTATGACACAAATAAACTAGACAGTACATTTGTGTGTCAACTAATTTAATAAATATTTTTCACCTAGCTCAAGTGATTTTTAGACAGAAGACAGTGAAGACATGAAGACTCAAGTCAAATCTACAATGGTTGTGCAGTGAAGAAATTAAATTAATTCTACTATCAAAAGTTAATTAATTATTTAATTTATCTACTTAAATTAATTCATCTTGAATTGATTTAATTTATAAATTATTTAATTAATATTGGTGGAATTAATTAAGTTAAAAATGACATTTTATTTAACATTTAAAGAAAGTCTTGTTGCATAATTATAGAAAGTCTTACTGAAATATCCAGTGAGACCTTAGAAAGTCTTACCGAAATATCCAATGAGACCTTAGAAAGTCTTACCGAAATATCCAATAAGACTTTAGAAAGTCTTCCCGAAATATGTAAATAAAATTTTTCAAAAATCTTACCGAATCTATTTAAGATTTTTAAAGAAAGTCTTACCGAAAAATTCAATAAGACTTTAATTAAAAAGTCTTACCGAATTATTTCAATAAGACTTTTCAAAAATCTTAACGACCATTTAAAAAATCTTACCGAGTGAAAATGTCTTGCTCAGCTAATTAGAAAAGTTTTAAAGACTATTTTATAAAGTCTTTTTATTTTTTAAATAAGTTTTATTCAAAAATCTTCCTAGCTACCACCTCTATAAATATGAGGCCAAGAGTTTCATAATTCAGAGATTGAAAACATTCAAATTCAGAAATTTGTATGCATTGTAATATTCACAGATTGCTGTGCAAGTTTGAATTATAATTGTTAAATCAGAACAATTCATGTCAAAATCGTTCTAAACATTTAAACAGTTATATAAACTTTCATCGAATTAATTTTGTAATACTTTTCAAATTAAAATCATATCTTTTACTTGAACAATATTTCATCACAATTAATATTTCGTGAGAAATTAAAATAATATTTTTAAATCCAATATTCCGCGATTAAATATTGATATTGTATTCAACCCCTCTTCTACAATATCAGGGACCAACAGTGGTTATGTTTTGGAATGTGTTTAAATTAATTTTAAATCATAATATTTTATACAAGAAAAAGAAATTTATTTATTTAAGGTGAGGGTCTGTAATGCAAAGAAATTTGTATATGAAGTGGTACCAATATTTGAAAAGTGTGAGATGATTAGATGTTATTCTCGGGTGAGGATCATGCAATCTATTAAGTGTAGTTGATTTTGTCATGCAGTATATGCACGTTATCGTTGGTTATCTTCATGAGGTTGTGTATGAGGATATATAAAATCCATAATCAAGATATTCAGATGCTGGGTTCTTAGTACGGTTCCAACCAAGAACATAAATCAAGATATTATCATATTCGTTATTCATGTATTCCATTACATGTTCTACAAATTTAAAGATGGATGACGATTTCTTTACGAGTTTATTCAGAAATTAGATTGTTAATACAATTCCAATCAAGTGTTGTCAATGGGATACTACCGTTCCACTATAATAATGTTGTAATCTTTAATTTTTATTTATTCAATTATAATAAAGGTTTTAATTTGTACTTGATTATGTATTTGCATATATATAAAACACATCATTGAATTTTAATATTAAAAATTCTATAAGATGTTTCAATGTAAATTTAAATATAATTTAAAGTGTTTCGATATTTTACTAATATTAAAACACTTAATTGAATCTTAATAAATTAACACTAAAACATTTAGTTGAATTTTAGTAGTTAGTACTAGAATAAATAGTTGAATCTTAGGATTTTTTTTTTAAAATACAATATTATAAGTATGTCACTAATATTATAATATAGAATAAAATATGTGATTTCTTATTAATTATTGAGATTGTAAGTGTGGTTCATTAAGGTTCTAATAAGTATTTATATATTTAATTATTAAAATTCTTTTCTATCTTAATAAATAACTTACTAAATACATATTATAGATTTTTTTATGTATTTGTAAATAATTTATTAAGTATCAAATTATTAAAATTCTTTTATATATTCATAAATAATTTTGAGACTCTTATTTTAGGTGTTCACTTATATATTTTTGGAGTTGTATTAAATATTTATATACATACTAAATGAGAATATTTAGTTGAATCTCCACGTGAAAATTATAAAAACCACTTACTCAAATCTTAAAGTTAAAGTTCATAATCATATTAAAAAACACTTAGTCGAATCTTAAAATTAAAATTCTATTATGAGTAGAACTCTTAATCAAATCTTAATATTAGTGTTAACTAATTATATAATATTTCTTTTATACAAAATTACTTATTAAAATATAATATAAAAGATTTTACTAATATTTCACCAATAGAACCTCATATAATAATTTAATATTGAATCTTAGTAGAACACTTAATAAAATGCTTATTAGATTGTTTAGTAAAAAAATGCTTATTAGATCATAAAAAATTAATATTATTATAAATTNTATAATAATTTAATATTGAATCTTAGTAGAACACTTAATAAAATGCTTATTAGATTGTTTAGTAAAAAAATGCTTATTAGATCATAAAAAATTAATATTATTATAAATTTGACATATTATATTATTTTTTTACTTAAATTATAATGATATTTGAATTTACAACATAATAAATTTAATAAAAATTCACTACGGAGTTCTACTATGAACTATATTAAAAGATATATATTAAAATGGTGTTTTTGAGAATAATTTTAATAATTTTAATAATTATTATAATTTAATATTAAAAATTGGAGTATGTCTTCATATTATTTTAATATAAAATT
>QRFB01019474.1:240-19520 GCA_008931105.1 Oenanthe javanica
AAATAACTCTAAGAAAAATATAAATATAGGGTACTTTTCTAAGTCGAAGTTGAAAGAAAGGCTAGAGAACTTATCAGAGTCCACCAAAACTAGGAGAAATAGAAATGGTAATGAAGGCATCAATAAGGCTAATAATTATCAAAAAGATCCTAATGCTCCTAGAAAGAAGTGTTATAGATGTGGCAACCAAAACCATTTAGCTATAGATTGTAAAACAAAAATTGAGAAGAAATCAGAGTCTAGTCCTTCTCAGACTCTGAAAAGTCACTACATACCACAGAAACCTTGTTATCACTGTGGTAGCATATTTCATTCTATATATATGTGTAGGGACTATCATGATTTGTATTACAATTTTTATGAGCTAAAATCTTCTATTGATAAGAGTTGGTATGACACTGTTAAGACTCCACCACAGTCTAGAGCAACAAAAGAGACAGGTAAGTCAAAGGTGAAAATTGTTAAGCCTGTTTCTCCTAAAATTAGTAGAAATGGATCCAAAACTGTTTGGGTCCTCAAAACATCTAACTAGTTGCTTTATGTATGCAGGGAACTAGGGTAAAGAAAGTAACCCTAATCCTGGACAGTGGATGCTCAGGACATATGACTGGAAAGAAATCCCTGCTTACAGACTTTGAGGAAATGGCTGGCCCAGAAGTATCCTTTGGAGATGGCAACAAAGGACAAACACTGGGATATGGCAAGATTGTACTTGGGAATGTCATCATTGAACAAGTAGCTCTAGTTGATGGCTTAAGGCACAATTTAATAAGCATAAGTCAACTTGGAGATAAAGGTTAACATACAGGCTTTGACAACAAAGAGTGTCTTGTGACTCACAAAAAAACAGGCATTGTGGTTTTCAAAGGAAACATACATGGTAACATTTATGAAGCCAGCTTGGAGGATTGCATAAACAGTGAAGTCACATGTCTATACAGCAAGGCCTCAACTGAAGAAAGCTGGAAATGGCACAAGAAACTGTCACACATCAACTTCAAAACACTCAACAAGTTGGTTAAACAGAATCTTGTAAGAGGATTACCACAGGTTGATTTTGTACAAGATGGACTTTGTGAAGCATGTCAACTTGGAAAACAAAGGAAATCATCCTTCAAGAGCAAGACAATAAATACCATTTCTGAACCCTTTTATTTACTACATCTTGATTTATTTGGTCCAGTAAATGTTATGTCAATTAACAAAAATAAATATACTCTTGTTATTGTAGATGATTTTACAAGATTCACATGAGTTTTCTTTCTACATTCAAAGGATGAAGCTTCTCAACACATAATAGAACCATATCACTTTCTGGAAAGAAAATCAAAGAAAACAGTAAGAATTCTGAGGAGTGACAATGGTACTGAATTCAAGAATTCAATCATGGAGAACCACTGTGCATCAAAGGGAATTACTCAACAATTTTCTGCGCCAGGAACTCCTCAACAAAATGGAGTTGTGGAAAGAAAGAATAGGACACTCATAGAAGCTGCCAGAACAATGTTGGCAGAGTCTAAGCTGCCAGTATATTTTTGGGCTGAGGCAGTCAATACAGCATGTTTCACTCAAAACTGCACTCTAATAAACATGCATGGAAAGACTCCCTATGAAATGATAAAGGACAAGAAGCCAAGTGTAAAACACTTTCACATATTTGGATGCAAGTGTTATGTACTGAAAGTACATCCTGAAAATCTAAGCAAATTCGAAGCCAAGGCAGATGAATCAATCTTTCTTGGATATGCATCANTCTGAAAATCTAAGCAAATTTAAAGCCAAGGCAGATGAATCAATTTTTCTTGGATATGCATCGAATACAAAAAGCATTCAGAGTGTTTAATCTCAGAACCAAAATTGTTATAAAATCTATTCATGTTGCATTTGATGATAAAAAGTTTACAGGATTGCAGGATGAGTCAGAGTCTACTACACTAGAATTTGAAAATCTAAAAAGTTCAGAGATAAATGAAGAAGAAGATGATGAAGACCCTAAAATAAATCCTGAACCAACACAGGAACCTGCACACTCTGAGAGGGAGCTAGAAAATTCAACTCTAAATAATTCAGAGTCTAACAGGTCAGGGTCTACCCAGACAGAGTCTATCCAGACAGAGTCTAGACAGACAGAGTCTAACTCATCAGGGTCTGGATCAAGCAACTCTAAACTCTTGTCAGAGTCAAGCAATTTAGGGGGAGCCTCTTCATTTGAATTTCACTCAAATACAGAAGATGCAAATGACTTAGGGGGAGTTTCAAGTTCAAGAACCAATCTTCCACCTGCTAGAAAATGGACAAGGAATCACACTCCTGACTTGATAATTGGTGATCCTGAGAGTGGTGTACAAACAAGAACAACCACTCAAAATGAATGTCTTTATAGCTGTTTTCTCTCAAAGAATGAACCCAAGAAAATTGAGGAAGCCTTGCAAGACCCTGATTGGATTATTGCAATGCAAGAAGAATTGAATGAATTTGAGAGAAATAAAGTGTGGAAACTTGTACCAAGACCTAGAGATAGATCAGTGGTTGGTGCAAAATGGGTGTATAGAAATAAACTTGATGAGAATGGAACTGTAGTAAGAAATAAAGCAAGGCTAGTTGCAAAAGGATACTCACAGGAGGAAGGAATTGACTATGATGAAACTTTTGCACCAGTAGCAAGATTGGAAGCTATTAGAATGTTTCTAGCCTTTGCAGCTCATTCAAAATTCAAGGTGTATCAGATGGATGTGAAAAGTGCTTTCTTAAATGGAGAATTGGAAGAAGAAGTCTATGTGGAGCAACCACCAGGATTTGTTGATCCAAAGTTTCCTGATCATGTTTACAGGTTAGACAAGGCACTATATGGATTGAAGCAAGCACCTAGAGCATGGTATGAAACTCTTTCAAAATTCCTTCTTGAAAATGGATTCACAAGAGGTACCATTGACAAAACTCTCTTTATTAGAAAATATAAAGGTGATATTTTGCTTGTCCAAATTTATGTTGATGATATTATATTTGGATCTACTAATGATAATCTCTGTGAAAAGTTTAGTCAACTAATGCAGTCAAATTATGAAATGAGCATGATGGGAGAATTAAACTTCTTTTTGGGGCTTCAAGTCAAACAGAATGATGATGGAATTTTCATCAATCAAACAAAGTATGTAAAAGAACTGTTGAAGAAGTTTGATATGCAAGATTCTGCATCTGCTAAAACTCCCATGTCAACAGCTACTAAGCTAGACTCTGACCCAAAGGGTAAGAAAGTTGACAACACTAGTTACAGAGGTATGATTGGCTCATTGTTATATTTAACTGCTAGTAGACCAGATATAATGTTTGCAACTTGTCTGTGTGCTAGATTTCAAGCTGACCCTAGAGAATCACACTTAATAGCTGTGAAAAGAATTTTTAGATATCTCAAGGGGGCACAAACTCTTGGACTTTGGTATCCTAGAGAGTCAGATTTTTTACTAATTGGCTATTCAGATTCTGACTATGCAGGATGCAAAGTAGATAGGAAAAGCACAACAGGACAATGCCAGTTTCTTGGCAACAGATTAATTTCTTGGTTTAGCAAGAAACAACAGACTGTATCAACCTCAACAGCTGAGGCTGAATACATTGCAGCTGGAAGTTGCTGTGCTCAAATCCTGTGGATGAGAAATCAATTACTTGATTATGGACTAACATTCTCAAATATTCCTATGTATTGTGATAATACTAGTGCTATTAAAATTGCAGAGAATCCAGTCCAACACTCCAGAACAAAGCACATTGATGTCAGGTATCACTTTATTAGAGAACATGTTGAAAATGGTACTGTGACACTTCACTATGTTCCAACTGACAGACAGATTGCAGATATTTTGACAAAACCACTTGATGAGTCTACCTTTCTTAGACTGGTAGGTGAATTAGGTATGTTAAATATGTAAGTGATCAAAAATTACAAGAAGCAAGGTATGTACTTTAATTATAGTCCCTGTCTTAACACACTATGATTAATTTTTGAAGAAGGAGTCTAAAGTAGAAGACCAGGTGAAGGCCTTAGAAACTAGAATGACTGCTATGGATGTGGACATGAAATTGATTCTTCAAAAATAATTCACTCAAGCTAGTATTTTTGAAAAACTACTGAAAACTCCATCTGCATTTCAAACCCTAGGTGAAATTTTTTGAGGAGGTTAAGGAAACGAATAATAAAGACAAGAAAATTGAGGCTTGGCCTAAAGAAACTCAACAGAAGCCAAAGGTACTCAAGGGACTGTATGCATTAGAAGTAAGGAGAATTGTTAGGGAGAAAGAAACTCAGGAGTCAATAAATGAAAAAAATAAAATTTTGGAGCAAATAAAGAAAGATACTAAGAAGATTGAGGTTGTTGCGAATCAGGGCACACAAAAATCTAAGACAATTATAATTTCTATTCCTATTGAAAAACTTAGGGAATAAGCTATATTGATTGGATAAACTAAGGAAGATGGTGGTTCCTCAGCTGGTGGTTCCTCAAGCCATCAACCAACTGTGGAAATAATTCTTGAAGAGGCAGTTGAAAAGAAGAATGGTAAATGGTTGACTCTGCTAGGGGAAGAAAAGAAGCTATCTAGGTAATTCACATGTGAAGGTCAAAAGTTTCTATCTGATGTAATTGTAAGTGGAATGAATGAAATTAAAAATCAAGTCACTTCTGATGAAGAATTTGGTAGAAGACTACTTGAAGAAGAATAAGAAGTAATTGTTAGAGAAGAACGAGAGAAGAAACAAAAGAACGCCAAACACAAAGGTGTGTTAAAAGAACCAAACATTCTGGTAAGAAGTCAGAGGCTGGCAAAAATGATGAACAAGTACAGGAGGAGAAATAAATTGATTAACATGATGGTATGGAACTTCAGGGTTTCAGAAAGACATTGAAAGAAGTAACAACTAAGGGTCTCATTGTTGCAAGAGCCTTTCAAGAATCCAAGCATCATTCTAATTGTATAAAGCTAAAATATGAAGATGGGAAAAAGTAATTTATCCTATGACTATAACCATGAATAAGAAATATAACACTTTGAAGAAGATTCTCACTTCAATTGATCAGAAATATCACTTCAACAGGGCCATAGCCCATGAAATCATGAATCAAATTATCAAGTTAAGGAGGTCAACAGTGGAGGATGAGGAATTGAAGACTATCACTCTCTAGAATCCTGAGACAAAGAAGGTGTTGTTCTAGCCTTTCTATATGATGATCCACAAGGATCTTGAAGGAACTGAGAGATTCTTTGACATAGCAAAAATGTTGGAGAAGATTACAAATAAAGAGATCACATTTTTCATTAACTAACTTAGAGATGATGAAGATGAAATGATATTAAGGGTATCTTTCATGACGCAGGTAAAGGAAAACCTAGAAAAGAAGAAAAAAGGAGGCTCACGCAAGAAAAAGTAAGAAAATTTGAAGATTGAAGACCTACCATTCAATTCAAACAGTATTCCTAAAACTTGTACTTGTACTTATTTCATTCAATATATGATTCTATCTCTCAAGAAATATTTTTAGGGTATTTTATTATCATCAACCTGATTTATTCCTGCTAAAAATTATCATAGACATAAATAGGGGAGATTGTTATGAATTATATAGTTTTGATGATAACACAAATAGTTAAAATCATGTTATTTTAATTCAAATTGTAGTTAGTCAATGGATATGCGGTCTATAAATATACATTAACTTAGTAACTAATTATCAGTTGAAATTCATTTTTTATCAACTGATAATTTAGTAGATATGTATTTTATTTATAATAGTTAGCTCAGGACTCCTTATCTATTAATGTAATAATTCAATCGATGGATAATATTTTTTATGTCAACTGATGTTCCTGATTTTAATTGATAAAAGTTCATTAACAGATGTGAAGACATGAGATCAAATTATAGATATTTGAAGGTGGAAATCTCACAAATGAAGGGATGATCAACTGATATTGGAATCAATGGATATCAAGTCCAACATGAGATTGAAGTCAATGTATGAAGACCCATCGATGGATATATCGATTGATAACGATTATCAATCGATGGATGCATGCAAAAGTCAATCAACTGATAAGATTAACAGTTAATTATCAGTTGACAATAACAATTCAATGGAAAATAAGACAAAAGGACTGTCAGGAATGTTTGCAGCAACTGAGCAGTTGGAAGACATTCAAATTTATCTAACTGTGAAGAATCTAAGAGAAGCTGGTTTTCTTGGTAGAATACAAGGATAAAGTATTTTTCAAATTACACAATGCAAAAGAGAAAATCAGAAGTAGTAGACATACACATATGACAAACATTAATAATGCATAACTCATTATTTTAACTAAAACTCAAGTCCACAAAATAAATTAATATATCATATTAGAGTTATTAAATGGGCTATGATAATAAATAATATTCATATTAAAAAATTATTATTACATCTTATTGTAATTAATAAAAGAAATTTAATATGTTAAAATAAACGTTTATGCAATAGATCTGAACCTTAATGACTAAAATATATAACAATACTATTTTGAAAGCGACTAAAACTACTCTTTGATAGGATATTTGTAGTCTTATCTTCAAGGCCAAATTATTATGGGTTTTGATCCTTTCAGTCATAAATTGGAGAAAATATGTCCAAAATATCACCAAGGGAAGAATATGACCCTTTTAGTAAAAAAAATCACAACTTTAAGAAAGTTTTACAAAATCCAAAGTGAAGCCACATTCTCTCGTGTTAGTGCCAACAACTTGCTGTATATTTTAAAAATAAAAAAATAGAAACACATTTTGAAAGAACGTTTTTACATAACACAACTTTAATAAGAGCATCTCCAACTATATTAGCTATAATGGTTGTTTATAATAATTCTCTAAATTATAGATAATCAAAAACGTATTTTGTTCAAATGTCATTCTCTATCATGGTTAACTATAATTCAAAATTAATATTCTAATATTATTGTTTTTCTTTTGTATTACTCATTTAAAATTATTAATAGAAATAACATTTCTTTCATTAATTGTCAATAACTTAAACAAAAACAAAATATATTATTCTAGCCAAAATATAAAGTTAGAAGGTAGTAACATAACAAATATATTAAATCATTTTTTTCAAAATGTTTGCGTTTAGAGAATCATAGTAACTAACAAGATGAAGATCCATGGTACTTGTGTCTTTCTCCGTGATTGAGGTCTCATATAATTGTCTCTCTCGCTCTTCCTTTGCTCCCTTCCATTCATGCCCTCCTCTTCCATTTTAACTACCTTGCCAAATGCCTCCAGTCTTTGTTTTGCTGGTATTGTCATATTTACTTTCATTTCATTTAATAATACTTTGAATTGATCTTCTTTTAGATTATAAAGCCACTCATTTTACAAGTATGACTACATTTTAGAAGGGGATACATGGCACATATGACACTGATAAGAAATAAGCAAACACACAACACTAAAATATATTTATTATAATAAATATATTAATTTTTTAAATATATTATAATTCTTTTAATATATTTACTTTTTATAATATTAAATATAAAAATATTATTTTATTATTAACTACATTTAATAATTACTTGTATGGTTGTTCTAATATATATTGCATATCTATAAAAATATTAAAATACTAATATAATAAAATACTTTTAGTTATATACATTTTTTTATATATTATATAAAAGTAATGTTTATATAATATTTTTTATCATGCTTACATATATTTTATATTTTTAATCATAATAATTATTTACTTATAATTTACTTTAAAATATGTACATGTTAGGAATATATTCAGTTGATGAGGTACAAAATACTCCAACAGAGTCTAATATCGATATATCTGTAATAGAACAAGTCTTTCTAGTCTATGATACAAGTAAATATAAATTAGAGTTTAGTTAGTCCATGTACAGGTATCAAGAGTATTTGTACTTTAAAGATTTTTCTAAAGAAATAAGATCTGAGTCTGGAGTCAAATCAGAGTCTGGATGCAAATCAGAGTCTGGAGTTCAATCAGAGTCTATAGACTATCAGAGTCTATAGTTTGTCAGAGACTGAAGATCATCAGAGTCTAGAGATTTTCAGAGTCTATAAAGCTGAAGCTGAATTTGAGAGATGATCACAATAATGAAAAGTCTTCGAAGATAAAAGCAAATATATTGCAGATATGTTATGGGAAGGAAGAAGAATTGCAGAAGGAATCTGTCAACTAATAATTAGGAATTCTATTCCTATTGTAATTTGATTTTCTATTTTTAGTTGATAGACAACTCTCTATATAAATAATCTATGTAACCTAATTTAAGATGTCGAACTTTAGTGAGAGCATAGAGATAGAGAGAGTTATTGTGAGAAACACAGAGGAGCTGCTAGGGTTTGTGTACACCCTAGGAGAGTTTATATTCATACATCAATAATACAAACAATATTCATTCATATCTTTGTGTTTGTTCTTTGTTCTTGATTCAAAGATTTAATTTACATTAAGTTGATTTTAATCAGGCAAAAAGAGCACACCAGTATTCAACCCCCCTTCTACTTGTGTAACTGGGAAAACAATTGGTATCAGAGCCTAAAGTTTAAAATCGATCAAAGATGTCCGGAAACAAAGATGGCAATTCTAAAATTCCAATGCTAAAAAGGAAGGAGTACACTCACTGGAAGATCAAGATGTTGCACCATCTGGAGGTCATAGACCCTAACTATCTAGAAAGAATTCATGATGGACCTTATGTGTCCTCAAGGCATGTTCCTCAAACCACTGTTGAAGAAAAAATTATTTGAGAGCACTTTGTTGACAAACCAATGGCTGAGTGGTCAAATGAGGACAATGGGAATGTTCTAAATGAGGCAAAAGTGAAGAATATTATCTTTAACAGTTTGGACTCTGTTCTTACAAATTGTGTAAATCATGCAAAATTGCTAAAGAGATGTGGATAAAACTTGAAGTGCACTGTGTAGGAACTAGGGATGTCAATAAAAATGCAAGGTCTCTGTTAATTCAGGAATATGAGTATTTTGAGGCAAAAATTGGAGAAACCATCACTGAAATGTATGATAGGTTTACTAAACTCCTGAATGAGATGACTATTCTTGGTGAAGTATATGATTCTGAAGACACAAATACGAAGTTTCTAAGAGCCCTTTCAGAATAGTAGGATAATAAGACAACTGTTATAAGGGAAGTTAGAGATTTGGATGAAATAACTCTAGAAGAATTGTATGGAAGACTCAAGACATATGATTTAGAGATGCAACAGAGAAAGAAAAAGAAATCTGGAAAATCAAAATCTGTGGCACTCTTGATAGAGTCTGAGAAAGAACAACAGGAAGAACCCAAGGTAGCAAGAATCAAGGATTCAAGTAAAAAGGGTAAAATTGTTGTTGAGTCAGAGTTTATTGACAAAGACTCTTATTCTGATGAAGAGATAGATTTGAGTCAAATGATGGCTATGTTTGCTAAGAATTTCAAAACAATGAAATTTAGCAAAAGAACTGGAAAATTTAGCAAAAGACCAACACTAAAAAAGGAGGATGAAAAGGTTGAGAAAAATAAAAGCACCATAATCAAGCTTGACAAGACAAAAGTCAAATGCTTCAATTGTGAAATATTAGGGCATTTTGCTAGTGAGTGCAGAAAACCAAAAAATCAAGGCAAAGGAAATGCACTCATCTCAACCAGAAAGGATTGGGCAGATTCAAGTTTAGATGATGAAATAAATTATGAAAACCTAGCATTGATGGCTGTCTTCTCGCAAAAGTCTGAATCTTCCAAAGAACCCTTATATCCCAAATCTCAGGTATCAATTTTTTCTACTGAATCTTAACTTAATTTAGACTCTAATGGCATGAAAATTGTTCAAAGTGAAGTTAAAAAGTTAATGACTAACTATAGATCACTCACAAATGAAAATGATAAATTGACAGAAGAAAATCTAATCTTGACAAGTAGGAATAACCATCTAGAGTCTGAATTAGTTCTTAATGAAAGTTATAAAAAGGATTCTGAGAAGTATAGACACAACTGCAATGAAATTCTAAAAGTTTATGACTATGTTAAAAAAGAACTAGAAGAAGAAAGGCTTAAGTTTAAAGTATGGACAGACTCTGGTAGAAAAGTTCAGGAAATTCTTAACAATCAAAATGTGTGTCAAATTGATGGTCTAGGCTGTGACAAAAGTCAAGGCAAAAGACCTATTATTGAGAATAATAACAATGAAGAAACTAGCCAAGTCAATATGACTAAGGACAAGAACACCTTTACTCCTGTTAAATTTATAACTTCTAGAGTTAAGACTAAGCTATATAAAGGAATCACAAATTCATCTGTCAATAATCTCCCTACTGTTGATAAAAAGACAAATGAATCAGGAGAAAAGAAACCTAAGAAAAACATAAACATATGTTTCTTATCAAAATCTAAGTTAAAGGAAAGGCTAGATAACTTACCAGAGTCTAGCAAATATATGAGGAATAAGAATGGCAAAGAAGGCATTAACAAGGCCAATAACTATCAAAATGATCCTAATGCTCCTAGGAAGAAATGCTACAGATGTGAAAACCACAATCATCTTTCTCTAAATTGTATAAAAAAAATGAGAAGAAAACAGAGTCTAAATCCCCTCAAACTCTGACTAGTCACTACATTCCATAAAAACCCTGTTATCACTATGGTAGCATATTTCACTCTATTTATATGTGTAGGGAATATCATGATTTGTATTACAATTTTTATGAGCTAAAATCTTCTATTGACAAAAGTTGGTATGACACTATCAAGACTCCACCAGAGTCCAAACTACCAGTATATTTCTAGGTTGAGGCAGTTAATACAACATGCTTTACTTAAAACTGTACTTTGATAAATATGCATGGAAAGATTCCCTATGAAATGGTGAAGGACAAGAAGCCGGGTGTGAAACATTTTCACATATTTGGGTGCAAATGCTTTGTACTAAAAGTACATCCTTAAAAGCTAAGTAAATTTGAAGCAAAAGCTCATGAAGCTATATTCCTTGGATATGCATAAAAAACAAAGGCATTCAGGGTCTTCAATCTCAGAACTAGAATTGTTATGGAATCTATTCATGTTGCATTTGATGGTAGAAAGATTACAGGTCTGCAGGATGAACCAGAGTCTACAACACTTGAATTTGAAAATTTTAAAAGTTCTAAGATAGATGAAGATGATAAAAATAAAGAGTCTCAAATCACTCCTGAGAAAATGCTAGAACCTAAACACTCCGAGGGGAGCCAGAAAATCTCACTTCAATTAACTTAGAGTCTAACAATTCAGGGACTAGTCAATCAGAGTCTAGACAGACATAGTTTAGCTCTTCAGAAACTAGTCCATCAGGGTTTGAATCAAGTAACTCTGAATCTTTTGTAGGGTCAAACTACTCGGGGGGAGCCTTCTCATTTGATTTCCACTCACAAACAGAAAATGCCAATGATTTAGGGGAGCTTTAAATTTCAGAACTAATCTTCCACCAGCTAAAAATGGGTAAGGAAACATACTCCTTATTTAATAATTGGTGATCTTGATAGTGGTGTGCCAACAAGAAAATCCACTCAAAATGAATGTCTCTACAGCTGTTTTCTCTCAAAAAATGAACCAAAGAAAATTGAGGAAGCTTTGCAAGACCCTGATTGGATTATTGCAATGCAGGAGGAACTAAATGAGTTTGAGAGAAACAATGTATGGAAGCTTATACCAAGACCTAGAAATAGATCAATTGTTGGTGCAAAATGGGTGTTCAGAAATAAACTTGATGAGAATGGTACTCTAATAAGAAACAAAGCAAGATTAGCTGCAAAAGGATACTCACAAGAGGAAAGAATTGACTATGATGAAACCTTTACACCGGTAAGAAGACTGGAAGCAATCAGAATATTTCTTGCATTTGCAGCTCATTCAAAATTCAAAGTCTATCAGATAGATGTAAAAAGTGTCTTCTTAAATGAAAAATTGGAAGAAGAAGTCTATGTGGAGCAAACCCCAGGATTTGTAAATTCAAAATTTCCTGATCATGTTTATAAGTTAGACAAGGTACTGTATAGATTGAAGCAAGCACCTAGAGCATGGTATGAAACTCTATCAAAAAAAATTCTTGAAAATGGTTTCACACGAGGTACCATTGATAAAACTCTTTTTATCAAAAAATATAAAGGTGATATTCTGCTTGTCCAAATTTATGTTTATGATATTATATTTGATTCTACTAATGAGAAACTTTGTGAAAAGTTTAGCAAACTAATGCAGTCTAAATATGAAATGAGCATGATGGGAGAATCGAACTTCTTTTTGGGACTTCAAGTCAAACAGACAGATGATGGAATTTTTATCAGTCAATCAAAGTATGTGAAAGAACTCTTGAAGAAGTTTGATTTACAAGATTGTGCAACTGTCAAAACTCTCATGTCAACGACCACTAAACTAGACTCTAATCCAAAGGGTAAGAAAGTTGACAATACTAGCTACAGAGGTATGATTGGTTCATTATTATATTTAACCGCTAGTAGACCAGATATAATGTTTGCATGCCTGTGTGCCAGATTTCAAGCTTACCCTAGAAAATCACATTTAATTGCTGTAAAAAGAATTTTTAAACTGGGGTGCACAAACTCTAGGTCTTTGGTATCCTAGAGAGTTTGATTTTTCTTTAGTTGAATAATCAGACTCTGATTATACAGGATGCAAAGTGGACGGAAAAAGCACAACAGGCCAATGCCAATTTCTTGGCAACAGGTTAATTTCTTGGTTCAACAAGAAACAATAAATTGTATCAACCTCAACAGCTGAGGCTTAATACATAGCAGCTGGAAGTTGTTGTGCCCAAATTCTGTGGATGAGAAATCAATTACTTGATTATACGGACTAACATTCTCAAAAATTCCTATGTATTGTGATAATACTAGTGATACTAAAATTGCAGAAAATCCAGTCCAACATTCCAGAATAAAGCACATTGATGTCAGGTATCATTTTATTAGAGAACGTGTTGAAAAAGGTACTGTTGAACTTCATTATATTTCAACTAACAGACAAATTGCAGACATTTTAACAAAACTACTTGATGAGTCTACCTTTCTCAAACTGGTAGTTGAGTTAGGTATGTTAAATATGTAATTACATGATCATTACAAGCAGCAAGGTATGTACTTTACTTATAGTCTAAGAATTGCCAAACTATAATTTGTTATAGCAATATTCATGAAGTAATGGAAAGTCTTCGAAAATAAAGGCAAATATATTGTAGATATGCTATGGGAAGGAAGGAGAATTGCAAAAGGAAACTGTCAACTAATAATTAGGAATTCTATTCCTATTGTAATTTGATTTTCTGTTATTAGTTGATAGGCAGCTCTCTATATTAACAATCTATGTAACCAAATTTAAGATGTCGAACTTTAGTGAGAGCAGAGAGATAGAGAGAGTTGTTGTAAGAAACACAGAGGAGCTGCTAGGATTTATGTAGACACTAGAAGAGTTTGTATTCATACATCAACAATACAAACAATATTCAATCATATTTTTAATTCAAATCTTTAATTTACATTAAGTTGATTTTAATCAGACAAAAAGTGCACACAAGTATTCAACCCCCCTTCTACTTGTGTAACTGAGAAAACAGTACATGTTTATAAAAATAATATAACATTATCATTAAATATTTTTATTATTTTCATGTATATTGAATAAATAAAATTAAACAAATTATAATTTAAATTATAAAATTTATAATGATTTTGTAATCTGTGAAAGTTATTTGATTTAGAGTTTTAATTTAACTACTCTTTTAGTATAGCACAACAACCCTCCTACACCAACTGACCACAACGACCAAAATAACTCATTTAGTTTAATTATATATAGGTATATAATTTCTATAATACAAATTCTTTGTTAATATTATGGGTTAAGGGGTTAAGGAGCGAAAAAACCTTTGTAATTTAGGTGTAAGAGCGGATAAGCCCCTCTAGTTTAAAAAGACTCAAATAAGGGCCTAAAATTTAAATTATTAGTTCAATATAGCCCCTCTAGTTAATTTTTTCTTAATTATGATTAAAAATATTATTAAATATATAATTATATTAATATATATATACACACATACATATATATCATATATTATTAATTATTAATTTTTATTAATGACATTATTATTTATAAATTAATATATTTTATATATAATTGAATTTTATTAAATAATTATATAAAATAATAGATAAATTGTTTTAATATTATATATATATGATTTGAATTAATTTTTATTTTTAGATCAATAATTTTAATTTATTTTATAATCTTGTATAGAAATATTTTTATATAATATTTCACATATTTTATTTGTGTTCCACTGGCCGTTTGCGCCATTATTCATGATTATCGACAATAATTATATGGACTGACAATAGATAGCTCTCTACTATATTTTTGTCCTTCTAGGGAGAGTTTATTTTTGGTACACTTTATTCAAATATAAATCACTAAAAAGTGGTTATTTTTTATATTTTTTCTCTTTAAATTTTAAGACAAAAAAAAGATGTTGCAATAAAAATAATATCGCTTGTCGTTTATCAATTATATGTTCAGGGCTCAATAACTCAAATAAATAAAGTAAAATACTTGCGAGAAAGTTTACTTGTGAAGGGCAAAACTCTTTTTTTAAGCATCCTTTATAGCTTTTATATTTCTGTCATTTCTTGTTTATTTCTTGGGCACAAGTAGACCCTTTCTTTCTTAAAGAAAAAAGAAAAAGTGCAAAATTTTACTTTGAAATTGCATAGGCTTTTAGGGCCTTGATTAATTTTCCAAAAATTTGGGGGTCACTTTACCAAACATAACATCATGTAATTATCAGAATAAATCCACAAGGAAAAAGAGAAGAGAACAGTTTTCTTTTCTCTATCTTTCTTTTTATAGTACTATGTTCACTGAACAAGAGGCCTATGGCACTGCCCTTCCCACTCCACTTTACTAAATGAGTTGTGTGAGGCTTCACAGCACGTCACTAGCACGAAAAGTCTGTGTTGATACCCACTGGACCACATGGACATGGGTCGGTGGTCAGATCCATATTTATACTCTTTCACTCTTTTAAAGTGTGCCAGAATACATTGTGCTAGATTCACCAAGATATGTTTCGCTTTTGGACTGCTCTAACCAGTTTTTCAGGATTCAAATCCGATCCCGTATATGCAGTCATATATGTAATATGCATAAACCATTCTCATCGAAAACAAAACCAAACCAAATATACTCCGTATCACTCAGGGTAAATATTACATTATGTCTACTTCTGCCCCGGTCTCTCTTAATATTTAAGGGGAAAAAATACTCGATAAGATTTTTTATATACATGTGTGACGAAGATTGTCATCCACTTGAGTGTTTACATAGTTCCAGAATGACTGACCAGCTGTTCCAGAGTTTATTGATTACTAACCATGCCAGAGTTATACTGTCTTGCTTGGGTTGATTTATTCAGCTCTTTACAGTTAATAATATCTCTTTCTTTAGTACATTTTTTGTTACATGTTTGTAACAAAGTTCATACTGTTAAATCTTTTAAAGTTCAACCAAACACCTGTAGTGAAGACAGAACAGGGAACAGAGAGGACTCTCACTTGCTATTCTAATCGGTTGTCCAAATCATTTCATTTTGCTTTCATAATGTGAATAGTACATCTAAAAGACCATGAGACCATCAAGCATATGTTCGCCCTTAATATTGGTATACAGTAATATGAAATGGAAATAGAAATTACAAAAAAATAGAAAACCAATACCATATTACTACTGTAAGAAAGTAAAGCACTTGTATTTTTCTTGCATAGGCAGGGAAACAGAATTTTGCAACTAAACCATAATTACTCGCAGAAACATCTTTTGATTCGAATAGGAATTAGGCAGCTTGCTTGAGCTTCTTGGTGATGGCTGCAATGTATTTGCCTTGGTGGAAAGCCTGCTCCAATTCGAGCTGCGACGGCTGTCTGGAGCCATCACCAGCAAAAGTTCCAGCACCATAGGGACTGCCACCTTTCACTTTCTCCATTTCAAACATGCCAGCACCAAATGTATATCCTATGGGTACAAAGATCATTCCATGGTGAACCAGCTGAGTGATGGCAGTTAGGCTGTAGAAACACAAGAAAAATGAGTATTTTTTTAGGTGTTTTAAAATTTTAGATCCTTGCTATTAGTGAAATAAATCTTACGCAGTAGTTTCTTGTCCACCACCTTGGGATCCTGTGCTATAGAAGATCCCAGCCGGCTTTCCAGCAAGCTGCTGAGTTCTCCATAGCCCTCCAGTTGCATCAAGAAATGCTTTAAATTGAGCAGCCATCATCCCGTACCTCGTGGGGAAGCCAAAAATGAACCCATCCGCCTCAGCAAGTTCATCAGGAGTGATGTGTGGTACATCACTTTTTGGAGGTGCACTCATTTTCGCAAGAATCTCATCTGGCAGTGTCTCGGGTACCTAGCATCACAAAAATAATGTTGACATTTTAAAAACAGTAGATTTTTTAGTTTATAATAAAATCTAAACAATAAGCAAGCCAAGGAAGGCACANGGGAAGCCAAAAATGAACCCATCCGCCTCAGCAAGTTCATCAGGAGTGATGTGTGGTACATCACTTTTTGGAGGTGCACTCATTTTCGCAAGAATCTCATCTGGCAGTGTCTCGGGTACCTAGCATCACAAAAATAATGTTGACATTTTAAAAACAGTAGATTTTTTAGTTTATAATAAAGTCTAAACAATAAGAAAGCCAAGGAAGGCACAATAGCAAGAAATGTCTGAACCAAGGCAATACAAGAAGACATCAGAATATTTCAAGGAAACATATTGCTGACAGTTCTTACTTTACCACTCTAATATTGAAGTGCATTTGTACAAGAAGCGATTTTACCTGCCATAATGTGGCCTCCACTCCCTCAACAGAAGCAGCCCCTTTCTTTAATTCTTCTGCAAGCTTCTCAACATGTCCATACATAGAATAGTATCTGCCGAAGAGGAACTATGAGTAATAGGTAACGACCCTTGTGTCAATATTGAGATTAACATCACAACTTCTGTCACCAGAAGAATGAAATGCTGTTTATGTGATGATAAACCAAAACAGGCTTAATCATGTACTAAAAAGTTATGATTAAAAGGTAAACAAGTAAAACAACTACAGAATACTGTTGTAATAAAGATATAAAAGACAAATGCATAATGAAGCCATCCTCTAAGAGCTCCCATTAAAGTATCCATAAGAAAATACCAGGGAAAAAAGGATAATGGATGTAGCGAACACATCAAGCTTCTGTTACAAGGCTGGCAGAGGATAGCAACCTTGTAATCACAAGGTGACTTAACTCATAATCACGAACTGCAAGAAACACATACATACAGTATTGTACTCTCTTCATCTTAGGTGTTGTTTGAATCATGGATTTCAACCCACTTAATTGGGAATGGGAATGAGAATATAATAAATTAATATACTGAAAATTTACTCCAATTCCAACTAAAGGTTAATCCAATGATCCAAACGGTACCTTAGATATAAAAAAATAGGTCATCGACCATTAGTGTGCAAGGATGGTTGACTCCAGTATGTGACTGTATGGTAGGTAGTAAGTTGTAAAATCCTGCTTCAAATAGTTTTACACAGAACCTGCACTACCTCTAAAGATTTGTTCCTCCCTTTAGGCTATGTTTGTTTCATGAGATTAAGGGATTGAACTATAAGCATTTAAATTAATTGATCCCGTGTCTGTTTTGTAAAAGGGCTGAAGGACAATAATACCTGATTTTTAGGATGTTCTTAGCCCAATTACAAGTTTTTGGAATGCCGGGCAATTCCACCAACCGGAATACGCATATTTCATTGGGGTGTTGATGATACCCGTGAACTATTTGGGTTTTCAATTAAATATTTTTTTTTNATTTTAACTTTTTTTCCACTCACCGACATTTTCTAATGGCATGTTTAGTTTTTTTTTAATTTTTATTTAAAAAATAACATGTGCATATTGAATTGGGGTGACCCTATTACTAGTATTTTTTGTGTTTGATGCGCATTTCATAATGAAGTTGGTGCTAGACAATGGGTGGGAAAGGGGATAGTGAGAATCGGTGGACTCACAAATAAATCCTCAGATTTATCCAATAAAACATCAATTCATAATATTCATCTCTATTTCAATAATGAAGATTACAATTGTTTATATAAAAAATCCTAAAACTTGGTAAAAAAGTAAGATCCTAAAAAATAGCAAACACATCCTAATTGATTACTACTTCCGAATTAACTAACGGGGGCAAATCCTTTTATTATACTACTACTATAATCTAGAAGTTCCTAATAATATAACTAAAATAACTAATCAATTACAATTAATTTTATTCCTAAATAAATATTATAATATATAGAAAATATATTTAATATTTTCTTGTTCCGCATCATTTTCCTCTCCTTTGAAGAGAACTCAACTACGAGTTTTATTGTCAAGAAGAATCCATATGGACTCCATATGAGTTGGACAAGAATATTTGGAAGCCATTGAGATTTAGCATCATGTTTCGCTTCATAAAACCATTGTGGAATAACAAAATCGATGTAATCACCCAAATCCAATTTATCTTGGATTTTCTTTCCACAAACAAACTCATCATGCTCCATTTGTGGCTCATTTTTAACATTCTCTAAGAATTCAATAGACAATGAATTTAACTCCAAAGTTGTGCTTTTCGTTAATGCCTTCGAGACAATATAATCACAATTTTGTTGCATTTTTTCCAATTTAGCATTCATGTCCTTTGATAATTGCAATAGTTGTTCTAGTAATGATCTTTCATGTCCATACTTTAGATTGCAATTAAATCATCATAGTATTGTCACTTCTCATATAATATTGCATAATCAGAGTTATATGGATCCATTAATGAAAGTGAGATAGATAAACCTTGATGATGTGTCTTAGCAAGAGATATCTCAAAATGAATTGTTTCATGTTCTCATCATTGTTTTCCACAAGAAAACAGATATTGTGGACTGTTTTGTAAGTATTAAAAATGATGGCTGTGGTTGCTGGCTGTTGGCTGGTGCTGAACTGCTGATGGTGGCCGCTGACGATGGCTGGTGTCTGTTGTTGTTGGCTGCAACCTGCTGGCAAGGGTTTATGGTGTTTGGTTGGAGGAGTGGTGTGATGCAGCCAAGTAAAGAGTAGAAATAGGAGTTGAAGCTGAATCTGAATAGGGGAATTAAA
>QRFB01019475.1:0-16084 GCA_008931105.1 Oenanthe javanica
CGAAAATTTTCGTTATATTTACGTTTATCCGCTGCGTTTTATGCCTCGGAACCCAACAATTTATTAGTTGAGTAACAAGTTTCAACTGATAACTAGTTTCCTAGTCAATGGATATTTATAATTCATATATCCATTGACTAGTTAGAATGAAACTTAAATCTTTATTGTAATTCTAAGTATTTTGTTATCATCAAATCTCATAATTCTTAACAATCTCCCCCAATTTATGAATATGTGAAATATGCATAAATTTTATGTTGATGATAACAAAACTCTTAAACATTGTCATTCTAGCAGGAATTACAATATTGACAAACGTAATTTTGAGACAGGGTGACCAAATACCAGTGATAGATGAGTTCTGATAACTTTGATGTTGAGTCTGAATATTCTACCTTATTCTTCTTCCCCTTGACTTATTCATCTTATCCTCATTCTACTTCATCTTTCTGTATAGGGATTCCTTCAAAATCTTCTCATCCTCAACCCTGTAGTCTAGTTGGCTTGCAAGATAATTTAATTCTAGATTGGGCAGTTTGTCCAACTCTTGACATATATCAATACATTTTTCTATGCCTTCCATGACCTTGTAAATCATCATGTAGAATGGTTCAAGAAGTACCTTCTTTCCTTCAGGGTTCCAGATTTTGATTCTATCATCCCTTTCTTCTTGAAGAGGTATCTCCTTTATCTTCGTCATCTTTTCGAATATGGCTTTACCTAGCTCTTCAGTTAAATAATACTTCCTGTTTAGCATGGTATAAATCTTCTTTAGGGTGACATAGTCTTGTTCCATGACTTGATTAAATGTGAAAGTTGAATGCGACCCATCTTCATAGACAATGTTAAGTAGATCAGCATCCCTCTTCCATTGACCTTTTACTGTAGTCATTCCCTCAATTTTGATTGACACAAAGTTGATTGGATTGACTTTGAATACTTCAATTTCCTTTGGTTGATTGCTACCAGAGGCTTGTTCTCTGATCTCCGTCTTTCCTTCAACTCCATCAACATTCAGCTTCCTCTTTGCACTAGAAGTTTTGTTTGCTCTTTGCTTTGACCTTGGCTTTCTCTCAGCCTCTTTTCTTCTAGCTTCTAAGATTCTTTTATTCTCCTCATCAAATTATTTTTGGAGTTGAATGGATAGTTCCTCTTGAGTTTTTTATTGTTCACCTCCACTTATGACATATTTCTTCTTCTTTCCTTCTTCAATTAAAATGCTCTTTCCTTTTCTGTCACCAGTTTGGGAGTTACCTTCTTCAACCCTTATTTCTCCTTTCTTCACAGCCTCAAAAATTTCTAGCATTAAGGCAATTGGTTTTTATGCATCAATTTCCTTATCTTTACTGGCAATAGAATCAAATTTCCTTACAATCTGTTGAGCCAATGCCTTCTTTGGATCTTTCTTTTAAATAACATTATATGTGTTCTTGACCACAACTTCAATCTCCCACCTTAACTCCTCATCCTTCTCCCCCTTTTTGTTATCAACAACAGGCTCTTGCTCCAAGGATTGAGAAATTAAAGGAGATTCCAGGAGTCTGCTCATCAACTTAATTTAGGTGACTTGATTTGATAGGATTTTCTGTATATTCACTTCCATGGCATTCACCTTTTCCTCCAACTCCATCGCCTTATCCTTGGCTGTAAACTCAGTGTCAAGCCTATTCTTAATTCTTGATATCATGGTTAAACTGAGCCTAGAGTTTATTGTTGTACCAAAATGAGTCTTGGCACTCTCAATTTCATACTTGATCTTTTTCAATTCATTTCTAGACCATGTCACCTACATCTTCTGTAGCATGAGGTTATCCCTGTAATAATTAAGAATTCTTCTTTGAATAGTGTCATCTACATTCACTTCATCCATGGATCTTCTGTAGTATGAAACTATGGCTCTTTCAGTATCAGTCAAATTAATTTCATCACTAGCCAATGCAGGCTCCAACAAATCATCATCAGAATCAGGTTCAAAATCCTCAGGATTCATATGAGACATATCCACAGGCTGCCTTGCCAAATTCTCCTTGCCACTCCTAAATTGCTCTTCTATCTATACCAACCCTAATATCTTCTCATCCTCTTGGTTTGTGGCTACTGTCAATTCTTGGTAATGAGGATCATTGTGTTAAAAAGTATCAGCAACAAGGTTAAATTCAACCTCATCATCCACCTCCTTGTGGGTATCTGCAACTCCTGTAGGAACTCCATGATCTCCATCACCTCCATCTCCCCCTAACTCTAACCCCAACTCCTGGGTGAGTTCAGCTGCAAATTTTTATGTTTTAGAAGTTGATGCTTCATGAGTTGAAGAACTTGGTTTCTCTCTATTCTTTTCTCTCTCACTGCCATCTCTCTTTTCTTGCATCAGGATCTCATCCAGGATTCTCACCCCTCTATCTCACAATGCTCTTCTTTTGCATCACCTACAAAGGTGGTACTCTCTTTTTTCACACCCTCTCCTTTTTCTACTTCAGAAGAAATTGAGGGCCTCTCATACTCATTCTCTCATTTTGCCAAGGTATAAAAACCTTGCCTCTCACACACCTCACATACTCCACTCAGTCCTAAAAGTGTATTGACCGCTTGAATTGTTTCAACATATGGTTCAATAAGTGGAATGGAAGTGTCAATCAATGGATGAGGAATAACCGTCGATTGATGAATATCAGTTCATTAGAGCTTGTCGATGGATATAAGGATATGCATAAATGGATGAGAGTTAGTCAATGGATGTCGGATATTATCAGTTGATTGGAAGATATCCATTAACTTAGGAAAATTTTCAGTTTCCACCTGTTCATCCAAGATGTTATCTTTTTGTGGTGAAAGTTTGGCTCCACCCTGAGTTGCAAAGAGGGTGAATTTGAAACATTGAAGTTATCAATTATTAAAGTTCCTAAAGAAATAGATTTTGAAGGAGATTGTAGAGAAGTAATAGATAATGAATGGGGTTGTGCCCCAGGAGTATTCCGAGACACAACAATTGAAGAAGTTTAAGGCTCCACCAAATTTTCATTTGGCTTTGCAAGTGTGTGTGATCCATGTGCATTGCTACTGCCCTTTATGTCCCTTATCCCCATCAGTTGGTCCTGGTTGAGACCTTTTTTCAATAGCTACACCTTGTTGAGAAGGTGCAACTAAGGAGGAGCTTAAATCCTTTATCACAACATCAATCTCTTGAGAGATGGGGCTGGAGGCTGGCTGGACAATCTCACCTTCACCCTTGTCAACCACCTTCATATTCCTCTTTTTTGTTTTTTTTGCTTGGATTTTACAATAGTAGTCTTTTGGGAAACTACTGAGGTAGTTTATTTAGATTTGGATTTAGAAGGTTGTGCAACTTGGGTAGGAGGGATGAGGGTATTTCCAACTCCCTTCATTGTTGCAGAAGGCAAAGAAGTAGGTATTTCTACCTGTAGATAAGGAATATCATGAGTTTTGAGAAATACCTATACAAAAGGATGATAGATGAGGCACAACCTACTATGTAAGTTGATTCTCACCAAATCCTTGAAGATCTTTTTGTTTTGAGTCCATGTTTCTAATGTCTCCATTTCACCTGTGATCTCATATTCTCTAATAGCAACATTTATAAACAACATAAAGAATCTAGAAAAGTAGATGTTATTCTTCCTAGATCCTTTATTTCTTAATTTTGTAGTTAACTCATTTATGAGCAATGTGCTAAAATCAAAGTATTTATCAAATAGGATAGAATAAGCAACTTCTTGCATACTTATGGTAATTGCATCAAAATCACTTATATTTCCATAAAATACTTTAATAATTGCATCAAAGAAGTATCACCATTCTTTCCTAAGATTCTTTCTAACAATTTCACCTAAATTGGCTTCATTTTTAGCATAATTAACACTGGCTAGCATATTCCTAATTTCTTCAGCAGTTGAGGGTTTTTCACAGTTATTAGCAAGAATATCCAGATATTCTGAAATAGTAGCACTAGAGATGATATAAGAATTACCTTTGCAGGTATAAGAGATTACGTTACCATCTTTTGATACTTCTGCAGAGTTCCACAGCTCTTCAACAAGGGAGCACACGATGGTGGGTGCCTCACTGAAATCCTTGGATACCTTGCATTCTCCTAAAAATCTCATCAGTGGATGGAAGTCAGTAGGAGCATCATCAACTGTCAAGCATGTTGTGAAATTATTCTGCTCATAGATGAATCCCATTGATGAAGAGATCTTCTTTTGGGGTGCCATTAATTGTTGTTAAAAAAATGAGTTGGAAAAAAACTTGAAGAGAAATGAGCAAAATCGCCTTTAGAGTTCTTGAGACAGAGAAATAGAGATACAGAGTTCAGAGATAGAGAATGCAATAACAAGTGAAAAATAAAATGAGAGAATAAATTGTTATTTCTATTTTTGAGATTAAAATTACTTGAATAATCAGTTTAATTAATAATATAATCGTTGAAAGATAAAAAGAACTAAATCAAATTACTCTAAATGGGAATCAATTGATATATACAAATGGATATATGCATCTGTTGACAAATAAAGTAAAGAATCAATGGCTATAATTTGATCAACGGATGTGTAAAACTGTAGAAATTCTATTACCATCGATGGGTAATTACATCCATTGATGCAGAATAATTAATTTATCAATCGATAAACAATTACCAGGGTAATTATCTGTCGATAAATAAATATCCATTGATAGGTCCATCGATGGTTGTACTATATCCATTGATAATTAACACAATTATCAATTGTTCACTTTGTTTCAACAGATAAATGTGAACAATGGCTACATTGAGAAAAACAAGTGACTTAGCAAACATTTAGGGTTAAGCAAAATTAAGCATACATAATTCACAGACTAGTCTATTAAAAGTAGATTCATCTAGAGGTTTGGTAAAAATGTCTGTAAGTTGTTGTTCACTATGGAAAATGTAATTCAACTGTATCATTCAGTACATGTTCCCTAATGAAATGATACCTTATGTCAATGTGTTTGGTTCTGGAATGTTGCACATGATTTTCTGTTATTGCAATGGCACATGTGTTATCACAGAAAATAGGAATCTTGTTCATGTTGAACCTATAGTCAAATAATTGATTCCTCGTCCATAATATTTGTGCACAACAACTTACAGCAGCAATGTACTCATCTTCTGCAGTTGAAGTTGATACTGAGTGTTGCTTTTTGCTAAACCATGACACAAGTTTGTTTCTTAGAAATTGACAGGTGCATGTAGTACTTTTCGTGTCTATTTTTCAACGTGCATAATCTACATTTGAGTAGCCTAGTGGATTAAAACCAAAGTCTCTAGGATACCAAATATCTAAATTTAATGTACCCTTGAGATATCTAAAAATCCTCTTAATAGTCACTAAATGAGATTCTCTAGGATCAGCCTAAAACCTAGCACACAAACATGTAGAGAACATTATGTCTGGCCTACTAGAAGTTAAATACAGAAGTGAGCCTATCATGCCTCTATAACTTGAAATGTTCCCCTTAGCTTCCTTAGTATTCAATTCAAGTTTAGTGGTAGTGGCCATGGGAGTTTTTGCAGAACATGTAAGTCAAATTACTTCAACAAGTCATGAATGTACTTTTTTTGATTTATAAAAATACCATCCTTAATTTGTTTGACTTGCAAACCAAGAAAGTAAGTAAGTTCTCCCATCATTCTCATTTCATACTTGCTCTACATTAATTTGGAAAAACTTTTGCAAAGTCCCTCATTAGTTGAGCCAAATATAATGTCATCCACATAGATTTAGACAAGAATAATTGAGCCATTAACATTTCTACAAAATAGAGCTTTATCAACAGTACCTCTTGTGAAGTGATTCTCAATGAGAAACTGAGATAAAGTGTCATACCAGGATCTTAGTGCTTGTTTCAAGCCATAGAGTGCTTTGTGCAGATAGTAGACAAAGTCAGGGAAATTTGGATCTTCAAAACCAGGAGGGTGTTCCACATAGACTTCCTCTTCTAATACTCCATTCAAAAATGCACTCTTCACATCCATCTGGTAGACCTTGAAATTAACATGTGCAACATAAGCTAGAAAGATTCTGATTGCTTCTAGCCTTGCAACTAGTGCAAAAGTCTCGTCAAAATCAATTCATTCTTCTTGTGAGTAGCCCTTTGCCACAAACCTTGCCTTGTTTCTATTCACAATACCATTTTCATCCATCTTGTTCCTGAAAACCCATTTTGTACCAATTACTGATCTATCTTTTGGTTTGGAAACCAGCTTCCAGACTTTATTCCTTTCAAATTGATTGAGTTCCTCTTGCATAACTAAAACCCAATCAGGATCCTTCAGAGCATCTTCAACTCTTTTAGGTTCTTCTTGAGATAGGAAGCTACTATACAGACACTCATTTTAAGTAGAACTTCTTGTCTTGACACCATCTTCTACATTTCTAATGATTAATTCAAATGGGTGGCTTTTTGTCCATTTTCTTTGTGGAGGAAAATTTTACCTTAATGATGAGGCTTCATGATCATTGGTATTGTACTCAAACTGATTTGAATTTGAGGATTGATCTTGAAACACTCGCCTTGAATTGGATACCCTAGATGTAGATTGTTGATTATCTATTGAAGAATTATCAGTTGATGCATTATTAGTCGTTGAATGTCTGTCAACTTATAAATTATCCATTAATGTTGTGACATCAACTGATATTGGGTTTCTGAGTACTTCTGAATTTATGATTTCTACTTCTTCATCATCATCTACACCATTTGATTCATCTCAAAATGCAGTGTGTCGTGATTTCCTTCATCAAACAAGCATTGAATCTTTTTATTATCAAATACTACATGTACAGATTCCATAACAATGTGTAGTCTAAGATTATAGACTCTATAAGCTATGCTTGATAGTGCATACCCAACAAATATAGCTTCATCAGCCTTGGCTTCAAATTTTCCTAGATTTTTACCTTGCTTCCTTAGAACATAACATTTGCAGCCAAAGACATGAAGAAATCCCACTTTTGGCTTTTTGTCTTTCTTGATCAATTGATAAGGAGTCTTCCCTTGAGCTTTATTTACTAGGGAGATGTTTTGAGTAAAACATGCTGTGTTTATGGCCTCAGCCCAGAAGTATGTTGGGAGTTNATTTTGAATATAGCATGTTATATTAATGGCCTCAGCCCAGAAGTATGTTGGTAATTTACTATCTTCCAACATAGTTCTAGTTACTTCAATCAATGTCTTCTTTTTCCTCTCAACTACCCCATTTTGCTGAGGTGTTCTTGGTGCAGAGAAGGTGTGTATGATTACTTTAGATTCACAGAACTCCTTTATTGTGGAGTTCTTAATTTCTATTCCATTGTCACTTCTTATTTTGTTTACATCCAATCAAAGACCTTTCTCAACTTCTCTGATATACTTGATGATGAGATCACTTGCTTCATATTTTGAATGCAGAAAATAAGTCCATGAGAATCTAGAAAAGTCATACACAATGACTAGAGCATACTTCTTCTTTGCAATGGACATGATGTTCATAGGACCAAACAAATCCATGTGTAATAGTTCAAGTGGATTCTCAATTGATGATTTCAATTGTGACTTGAATGATGCCTTCCTTTGTTTTCCTTTCTGACAAGCATCACATAGTCCATCCTTGACAAATTCCATCTGTGGTAAGCCTCTCACTTGATTTTTCTTAACCAAGAGATTCATGGCTTTGAAATTCAAGTGAGCTAATTTCTTATGCNATGGTAAACCTCTCGCTTGATTTTTCATCATCAACTGATTCATAGCTTTGAAATTTAAGTGAGCTAATTTCTTATGTCATAGCCAACTCTCATTTGTACTTTCCTTATAGAGAAGACAAGTCATTGAATCTGCATTTGTTGAGCTGAAGTCAACTACGTACACATTTCTTTTTCTATGCCCAGTCATAACTAGGCTTTCATCTTTCTTTTTGGAAATTATGTATGCTTCAGTTATGAAGCAAAATTTTTTTACATTGTCACATAATTGACTTATGCTTAACAAATTATATCTTAATCCATGAACTAATGCAACAGGCTTGATAGAAAAGATAAATGCTCATCTATTTCATCCATTTCATCCTTAGTATATGACTCATCATCTTCAACTATTTCTTTTCTTTTGCTAGTTGAAGATTCATCATATCTAATGCCACTTGTAGCTTTACCATGACTTTCTTTCTTCCCTTCTTTAACGGCAACATCTTCAAAGGGCTCTGCAACTTGCTTATCCTTGACTACCAAGGCAATAGACTTTTCCTTCTTTTGACTTTTCTCAATCTCCTCATCTTATTCTAGTACTAACTCATAGGTTTTCAAGATTCGATACAGCTTGTCAAGAGTATATTCTTTAAAGTTATGTGATTGTCTTATAAAAACAGTCATTGGTTTCTATTCTTTGGATAAGGACCTCAAGAATTTGAGGTTGGTATCTTCAACAACATATACTCTTCCATATAGTTTTAGCTCATTCAATAGCTTTTGAAACCTACTATATGTGTCATTGATTGCTTCACCACTCTGAAGTAAAAGGCGTCATATTTCTGAATCAAGAGTTTCATCTTGTTCTTTCTTACTTGCTCAGTGCCTTCACATACAGTTTGAAGAGTATCCTAGACTTCTTTGGAGGTTGTACAGTTGATAACATTTTCAAATATATCCTTGTCAAGACCATTAAACAAAATGTTCATAGCCTTTTTATCTTTGTGTACTTCCTTTTCATCCTCATCTATGTATTCACTCACAGGTTTTGGAATAAGCCTATCTGGTGCTTGAGTTCCATCTGCATTCATACTTGTGACTATTTTTATAGGCATATGTAGACCATTCTCTATGCAGTTAACATAGGAAGGATCAATGGATAGCAGGTGCAAGTGCATTTTGACTTTCCAGGGAAAGTACTCATATTTTTCCAGAACTAGAATCTTCACTCATGTGTCTTTTTGACCCATACTTGATGTACTTAGATCTTAACTTTCTGTATGTTGAAAGCTAGGCTCTGATACCAATTGTTATTTCCCTTAAGTACAAGTTTGTAGAAGGGGGGTTGGATAAAAACTTAAGAATTTTAAGGAATTCTTGTGGATTGAAGTTTGTACTTTGATAGATTTAGTGTTTGGAAATATATAGTGAAAAAACTATTCAAACTATGGATTGAAGACCGATATGTAGAAAACAAAACAAGGCAATTTAAAAATTACTAGTGGATTGGTTTTTCCACTAGTGAGTTTTTACTTTCAATTAACCTTGGTAAGATTACCAAGCTGCTTACAAGATATGAAACTGAACAAAAGAATAGCAAATACAAATGGTTTCTAACTTTTCTATGCTTTTCTAGTTTTTGTTCTATCTCACACTCTCCTTATTACAATGAACTGCTAAGACTATATATATAGCAGTTTACATTCTACATCTATTTTTCTATCGACTGATGAAAATGAAAATTGAAAATTACATTTTACAATGTATTCACTAAAATAGATTGTAGCTACTTTTCACAGTCTTCTTTGCATTTTTCTTATTCTAGAAAAATATTTGTCTTGATCTTTTTCCTTGAAGACTATTGTTGGACTTAAATCAAGCCTAGCCTATTTAATTATCTGTCTTGCTGTAACATAGTCTCTACTTCTGTAATAGTGTAGTGACTTAGATATTCTTGTATAAAATCACAGATAAAAGTCTACTCAGTCTATTTCTCAATTGTAAATATAGTCAAAATAAAGTCTGTTAGAAGATTCAAGCTGAATCATGCAACAAGACAAAGAAGGCTGTGGAGAAATAAAGGAAGACATCTGAGAACTCTATCAAGGTAATTAGTCAGTCGAGAAATCTACTATTCGAGAAGTCAGAACTGTGGAAAAATTTCGAGAAGTCTCAAAACACACTCAACTGCTCAGTACTCGATCGAGAAATCAGACATTCGACAAGTCAAGTATTAAAGCTATTCGAGTAGTGTTAAATATGAATCATTCGAGAAGTGAGAAAAGTAAATCAATTCGAGAAGTACTCGACTGCACCAAGGAGCTATTTTCAAGGAAAATTATAGAACAAGTCAGATAATACTGAAGCTCTATTTTTACAGGATAAGTCAAGCCTGCAAAGATAGAGACAAGTCTACAATGAAGCTGGGAAGTCAGTCAAGACAAATGACAGCAGGTATAAGGCTGGATGTAGCAGACTGTCATAGTAGTGTGTTAGCTAGAAATAGATATCGGTCAAATGTAAAGCATGTCTTGTCTATTTCTAGTTATAGCTAATCTATCTTATGTGAGCATGTGCACAGGACATGTTGTCTATATAGTTTATGCACAGCCATATTTGATAGTGTCTTGAGTAATTTTACAATTGTAATCTTCCTAGAACAAGAAGCTGAAATTCAATTTGAATTTCAGATTGTAGCAAAGATTCTTTCTAATACAAATTAGATTGAAAGTTACATCCTGTGTTTATTTTCATGTTCTATGTTTTGATAAACACTTAACCTGTTTAAAATTCATTCATAGAATCACAGTTCATCTACCTTCCTTAAGTTCATCAAAGAGAAGAAGAAGAAAAGAAAAGGTTGAAGTATACATTCACCCCCCCTCTGTAAACTTCTGAACTCATAATTCCTAACAAGTGGTATCAAAGCAGGCTGTACACATACATAAAGACTAAAGATCAAGATGAGTTCTCAGAAGCTAAGCAGCATAAAGATTCCTACATTTGACAGAGAGAATTACAACCTATGGAAGAGGAAGATGCTGATGTTCATAAAGGCTGCAAACCCCATGTATCCAGAAATATTAAAGAATGGTCCTTTCATGCCAGTAACTCTAGTTCCTGAAACTACTAGTGGGTCTGAAGTTATTCCTGCAACATGGATACCTAAAGATCCATCTCAGTACACAGACTCAGAGAAGGAAAAGGTGTCTCTTGACAATAGCTTAATGCTAATATTAATTGAGTCACTGGATCTTGTGATGTACAACAATATTGTCAATTGTACATCTGCCAAACACATATGGGAGACAATAGAAATTCTGTGTGAGGGAACTGAGGAAGTAAGAGAGAATCAAAGGCAGCTCCTTGTTTCCCAATATGAAGCATTCATGTCAAAATCAAATGAGGGCATAACTGAAGTATTTGAAAGGTTCAATAAACTGATCAATGATCTTCAACTTCATGGGAAACATTATGAAACAAATGAGAAGAACATGAAGTTCTTTTTAACTCTCCCAGAGCACCTGGAGCATAAAATTTTTTCAATAAGAGAAGGAAGAGATTTAACAAGGCTTCCACTTGAGATACTGTATGGAATCCTAAGGACATATGAACTTGAGTTCTATCAGAAGAAAGCCATACTAGCAAATAGAGGAAAAATGGAAAATGTCTTAAATGCCCCGGTTGCTAAGGAACCATCAACAATTGAAAAGACTGGTACAAGCAGGAAGTTGAAATCTGAGGTGTTTGAAGATCAGGAACAGGAAGACAAGGACTCCATCAAGAGTGAGTCAGAAGAAGATGACTTCTACACCATTGAAGAACTTGAAGGCATGGACAACAAAACAATGGCCTTCATGGCAAAGAAGTTTGGAAATTTGAGATTCAAAAGAAACAAAAATTTTAAACAAAGACCAACCTTAAAGTCTTCAAGCAAAGGAAATAATCCAACAAGAAGCTCCAACAATGGAGGATACAAAACTGGAACAGTTGATAGATCCAAGATAAGATGCTATAACTGTAATGATCTTGGACATTTTGCAACAGAATGCAGAAAGCCTAAGTCAATCAAGAAGGACAATGACTACTTGGAGTTGTAAGCCAAGTATGAAGCTCTGCTCAAAAAGCAGATAGGAAAAGCTTATATTATTGAAGGAAAATGTTGGGATGATACAGATGAAGATGAGGAAGAAGAATATGGGAATCTGGCACTCATGGCCAACTCAGACAATGGATCTTCATCCTCAAACTCTCAGGTACCCACACTAATCTCTCTTGACATGTCAAATTCACAATATATGAAAAATGTGGAAGATTTAAGCATTGAAATGTTTAATATTCACACTAGTATGACTGCTGCTTATGAGGAGATTGCTAGGTTAGTGAAAGCTAATGANAAGCCAATGAAGAAATGTCTGCTACGAATGAAACTCTGGAATTATCTGTGATAACTCTGGAAAACTTGAAACAGGAAAATGAGTAATTAAAAAACAAGGTTGTTTGTTCTGAACAAATTGAAAAATTTCTTAAAGAACAAATTTCTAAAAATGAGTTAAAAATCAAATCTTATCAAAACTCAGCTACTGTTGTTCAAGAATTCCATGAAAAGCATAAAGAAAATTTTAGGATTGGAGTTGGCTTTGATTATGAGAATCTCAAGAAGAAGAAATCTGTTTCATCAAAAGGCAAGAAAGTTGAAATCCTTGGAAATCCTCACATTTTGAAAAATGTCAAGGAACCAATTTTTAAGAAAGCAACTGTGGATTTTGATGAAGCTAGTATGGTCATCAAATAACAGTTGGATGTTGAGGATAAGGAAGCAACTGAAAGAAGTGTTCCTTCTATTGAAAAAGAAGAACCCACAATCAAAACCAAGTTCATTCCTGTTCAAACTGAAACAAAATAGAATTCTCAGAAAAATGACACCATGCATGCTAAAAAGAAAAAGGCAAACATAAATGGAAAAATAGGCATCAACAAACAAAACAATTATGCACCTGTTCATAATGCACCTAGGAAGATTTGTAAAAATTGTGGTTCAACAAATAATCTTACTCATATGTGCAAGAAACCTGTTGTTAAAAATGATGAATTTGCCTGTGGATATGTAAAATCTTTGATGCATGATGATCTTAAATTTTATGACCAATTTGATTGTATTGTAGGAATTTATGCACCAGCGGAAGCATTGAATAACATTTATTTGCATATATTCCTATGTATATATACATATAGATACAAAAATTATTTTATAAATTGAAGAATACCTCGATTTCTTTCCGGCAATAGCTAGAGAAGATCTTGTTCTTCAATACTTCCAATCACCCCTCAAGTGTAGAGTGCTCTAAAGATATCCACCAAGAATCAAACTAAAAGATGAAGGAGGAGGCTAGAGAGGAAATTAGGGTTGCCTCCCTTTTAAAATATTTCTCACAAATATTAGGGTTTAAGTATTAGGGTTTATAATCCTATATTTATAGGCAAATATCTCAGCTGAGATATTTTCTATAAATATCTTATTATTAATTCCCTTTTTAATTAATTAATCTTATTAATTAATTAGTTAATGATTAAAACTATTTTAATCATTAATTCCTTTTTCTAAACTCTTTTAGAAAATTATTCTCTCTTCATATTTAATTACTTTAATTAAATATTTAATTAATAATATTAAGATCTTATCTTAAATAATTTATAATCAATTAAATCTCATTTAATTAATTTATAAAATTTGCTAAGTAATTATTTATTTCATAAATAAATAATGACTAGCTATTATTAATTATTCCTTCATCTATAATTTAATCTCTTTTATGGTGTGACTCTTTAGGTTCAATATTAAGCCGGTAGTAGAAATAAATAATAATAAACATTTTATTTATTATTTATATGAATTCTATTAATTCATTAAATATAATTAATCTGATTAATTATATTTATTCTACATCGTGAGTGATGCTTCTCAACATATCGCGACTATCCAGATAATACGAAATCATTGCTTAGAATACTTAGAACCTGTCAGTAATTAGTTACCGTACAATTAATTCCTTCTACCCTTCAATATCCCGATTAAATACAAGGCATGGAACTCGTGTCAAGCCTATCTAATTTAATCATATGATTTCTTATTCATAATGCAAAGTTCCTTTTAATGCAAATTAGAAACTCTTTCTAATTTCATTCACTCTGGCCAGAGATTCCTGAACTTGCATATCTAAGAATAACATAGGATATTCACTTCCTTTACTGGAAGGGGCAGATCCTTTATTGATCCGTTAACTGTCTCCATACACAAATCACTATGCGCAGAATGGACCTAATGAATGTCCTAGAGACTAAGGACTAAACAAAAGTATAAATCATTGTGTACGAGATTACTCTAATGATCTCAAGTCTAAGGATACTTGTACATCTATTTACTTAATAAACAACTATCGACACGTGAGTAAACTCCATTAGTTGTTCTACTTATCGAGTCATGTTCAGTGAACTTATTCCTTAATAAGCACCTACATACTAGATATAGTGTCACCACACAAATGTCTATGAGAACAGACATCCTCCTAAGAGAGCTAGCATAGTATGTACTGATCTTTACGGATTTACCAATTTCCAATTAGTTATCCTATGATCAGGAACTGTTTAAGTCTAAAGCTATTATCTTCTAGATCTCATTATTACAATCTCATTATAATTCTAGAAGCTTTGCTCTAAACTATGGAACATCTTATTTAATACACTTCAAATAGATTAAGCCCGTAACATAACAAATAAATACTTTATTATTATCAAATGAAATTAAATAAGAGTAGCAGAAAGTTTTTCCTAACTCATCATACATGATTGGTTTTAGGTCAAACACTTTCAATCCCTCACTTGGCCTAAAGCCAATCACTCTGGTATCTAATACCCATCCGCTCCTTATGACGATCAAAATTTAACTGAGACAGCGGCTTCGTGAACGGGTCTGCTATGTTGTTATGTGTGTCAACTCTTTCGATCTTGACATCTCCTCTTTCAATGATCTCCCTAATCAAATGAAACCGCCGCAATATATGTTTGGTATTCTTGTGAGACCTCGGTTCCTTGGCTTGAGCTATTGCAGCGTTATTGTCACAATATAACACAATAGGCCCCTCTATGCCAGGAACTACTCCCAACTCAGAAACAAATTTCTTCATCCAAACAGCTTCCTTTGCAGCCTCACTTGCAGCTATATACTTTGCTTCTGCTATGGAGTCAGCCGTCGTAGATTGCTTACGACTTCTCCAACTAATCGCCCCTCCATTTAGAGTAAACACATACCCTGACATGGATGTACTATCATCACACTCTGACTGAAAACTAGAGTCAGTGTAACCCTCTATTTTCAACTCAGACCCACCAAAAACAAGAAAAATATCCTTAGTCCTTCTCAAGTACTTAAGGATGTTCTTCACTGCTTTCCAGTGGTCTTCACCTGGATTTGACTGATATCTGCTAGTCACACTAATTGAGTGAGCAACATCAGGTCTAGTACATAACATCGCGTACATGATAGATCCTATTGCCGACGCATAAGGAATCCTACTCATACGCTCTCTTTCTTCAGGTGTCTTAGGAGACATCTTGTCAGAAAGGGAGACTCCATGGCTCATCGGTATGAGACCTCTCTTGGAGTTTTCCATGCTAAACCTTTTAAGCACCTTATCGATGTACGTACCTTGGGTTAGACCTATCATTCTTCTTGATCTATCTCTATAGATCTTCATACCAAGAATGTAGGACGCTTCTCCCAAGTCCTTCATAGTGAAGTTCTTTGATAGCCACATTTTTACTGATTGCAGCATTGGTATGTCATTTCCTATTAAGAGTATGTCATCTACATACAAAATAAGAAATGTTACTGCGCTCCCACTAACCTTCTTGTAGACACATGGTTCATCTATGTTTTTGATAAAATCAAACTCTTTGACTGTCTCATTAAAACGAATGTTCCATCTTCGAGAAGCTTGCTTTAACCCATATATGGTTCGTAGTAGCTTACATACTAGATGTTCATTTCCTATGGAAATAAAACCCTCTGGCTGTGTCATATACACTTCTTCTTCAAGTTCCCCATTGAGGAAAGCCGTCTTTACGTCCATTTGCCAGATCTCATAGTCATAGTAAGCTGCAATAGCAAGTAAAATCCGAATTGATTTGAGCAAGGCTACAGGCGAAAAAGTTTCATCAAAGTCAATCCCTTGTCTTTGTTTGAATCCTTTTGCCACGAGCCTGGCCTTGTACGTCTCTACCTGGCCATTTGCCCCAATCTTTCTCTTATATACCCACTTGCACCCTATAGGCTTCATATCCTTGGGTGCCTCTACCAAAGTCCATACTTGGTTGGCATACATGGA
>QRFB01019476.1:0-19520 GCA_008931105.1 Oenanthe javanica
ATACTCCTAAATAATTAGATTTTCGTAGAGTAATATTAATCAAGTTGCCAAGCTAAAAATAAAACAAAACTTTATTATAACCTAAATTATGGTGCCAGTATCATCAAGTAAATTCTAATTTTTTATGAATCATAAAATTAAAATTAAAATTTTCGAACTTTTATTATCAAGAAGATACTGTGGAATAAGAGTGTCAGAAAATCGTTAAATTTTGTTGTCAAAATTTGTCAGTCCATGTCAGGGGTGAGCAAAAAACCGAATTGAAACCGAAACCGAACCGAAAAAATCGAAACCGAAACCGAATCGGCGGTTACGGTTTTTGATTTTTAAAAACCGAGACTTTCGGTTCCGATTCCGGTTATAGGTCAAAACTGAATCGAAAAAAACCGAACCGAACCGATCATTAAAATAAATAAATTTATTATAATATATATATATATAATTTAAGTATTAAATTTCCCTAGAACATAGTTTTTTCAATTATATTTCATATTACAACATCAACTATACTAATATTGAATGTGGGAATATGACAACCCATTTACAACATTTTATTCCTCTATTTTCCAATTAAAAAACATATAATCAGGAGTAAACATCATTAGACATGATTATGTGCTTTTTAGATTGCATACTACGATAAAGGACATTCACATTTTGTTGATTCAACCTTAAAATTTGATTGTTAAAGTTTCTTACCTTTCTTTTGTAGTGTTATTATGCAGAATGTGATCAAATATTTGATTGTATAAAATTTGAATGTAAAAATATAATGATTTAAATTATATATTTTTTTCATTTTCATTTATTCGGTTTTTTAACCGAAACCGAACCGATAAAAACCGAATCGGTCTTTTTAAAATCGAAACCGATGGTTCGGTTGCGGTTGTGGTTTTCAATTTTTAAAACCGAAAATATGCGGTTCCGGTTCCGGTTTCGATCAAAAACCGAACCGAACCGAACCGTGCTCACCCCTAGTACATGCCATATGCTACGTACTCCACAAGGCACAAACAGGTAAATCTTAGCTTTGTCTACAAGCCAGTGAACGCCCACCACCGTGTAACCTGAACAACCGGTGACAGCCGCCACCACCCTCGTGTCCATATATATAGCTGGTGTTTGGGTTCTTTAAATTTAAAATAAGTTAATTATTTCATATTTTTTTAAATATATTTTTATATTTTTTTAAAAATAAATATTTATTTTAGAATTTTAAAACCAAATATTATTTTCAAAATAAAAAATAAATTACTTATTTTCAGAAAANGTTCTTTAAATTTAAAATAAGTTAATTATTTCATATTTTTTTAAATATATTTTTATATTTTTTTAAAGATAAATATTTATTTTAGAATTTTAAAACCAAATATTATTTTCAAAATAAAAAATAAATTATTTATTTTCAGAAAATATATATATACACTTAATTTTTTTATAGAAATAAGGGTTTATATCCAAAAAATTCCGGAAAATAATGATGGTCAAACAGGGTCATAGTATGCGGTGTATAAAATAATATGCAGCCACCAGATATGCCAAACTTATTGGGGTCATTGACCTCTGGCTCCACCCAATGTTAACATATTATCCATATAATATTTATATTTTCAAAACTAAAATTTTATTTTTAGAAAAAACTAATATGTTGATTTATTAGTACTGACAAACATTATACACCAGTAGTACTCTAATTCTAAAATAGACTAGTGGGTTAGTGGTGCTGCATTATTTCAACTTAGTGTAACATTATTTTAATATGTTACCTTTAATAGTATTATTAGTTATGTAAGTATTGCAGCTTGTAAAGTAGTCATTTGTGTTGTGGTTATGTTTTACAGCTAGTATAATGCATATAATAATCTAAATAAAGGAAACGTTTTTGTGTCCCAACATTATTATTCCAACGCTTTACCGATATTAATATTTGATGTAATATAATTAGTGGATGCAAGTAAAGTCTAGTTAAAGTTAAAATTCAATTTAATTTGGGAAACTTTTTATCAGAAATTTTCACTTTGGGATGACTAAAATTAAATTTTACAGTAATATTCTAAGGTTAACTAAACTATTGAGTTGTCTTGCTATTAAGAGTATCTCCAAGTGTGATATCTAAAATTTTTAGCTAAAATGATTATTTATAATATATATGTAAAATTTTAGCTAATAAGTAGTGTGTGTACTCCAATGGAGTTATCTATAATTGTAGTTATGTAAAATTATACCTAAAAATTTTACATGTCCAACAAATATAGAAGATCAAATATGATTATCTATATTTTTTGCTAAGCAAAATCATGGTTGGAGTGTCTTAAATTTTAGATATCCTGCCACATAGATAGTTTAACTAATAGGTCTCTATCCTTGGAGATGCTCTAAACTAAGTTAAAATTGTACTGTAATAATTTATAACAAACTTTTATTATAAACTTGGAGCATCTCTAATTAGCTATAATGAATAAATAAAAGATGTAAAATAGATATTATGTAAAAAAAATTGAACCTCTAAAGAATTGTAGTCCAATTGTATTAGCTATATTAAAAAAATAGTTTATTATTATTTTAAAAATCAATAATTATATTCTATTAGTTATATAGTAATCTTATCCAATTATTTACACTTACCTTTTTTGGATGTTGCACTCAATTCTTTACATTTCAAAACTTTCTAAAAATAGTAAATTTTTATATTATAAAATCTACTCTCACTCACTATTTTACTTCACATTTTCAATTCTATCAATTAAATATAAATTGACCCCATCACTTTACTCATTTTTCCTTCTATTTCATCCACTTTCTTTTTCTTTCATAATAATATAGATAATTTTCTTAATTTTCGTGCTCAACCCAAACAATTGGGTGAGACGGAGGGGGTAATTGATTTTATATACACACACACACACACACACATAAAAGGAAATATTATAAATTAAATTAAAGTTAGTTAATTTTTTTATTCAATATAAATTATTATTAATGTAAAAATATTTATTGATAATACTATAACATTTTTATAAATATTTATGAATTTTAAAATAAAAATAAATAATTATTACAATTGAAAATAAAATAAGATATTTAAAGATAAGAAAAAACAATTAACAAAAATTAATTTTATACATCATAGAACATATACTAAAATTATATTTTGTTATATTAGTATATCAGTTTTTTTATAAATATTTCATATCTATTAAAATAATGATATTAATAGTTAATAAATTTGTTTAACAATAAAACACTATTTTTATATTTAATATTATATAAAATTTAAAATAAAAAAATAAAATAAAAAATATAACACATCAAATAAATTGATATGTATATATATATATATATATATTAAATATTTAAAAAGTACCATATATATTTTGAATAATTATATAAGTAATTAATAAATTTGGTTTGTAATAAAAAAATATTTTTACATTTTATATTATATAAAATGAAAAATATTAAACATAAATAAATATTACAAACATATATATTCATATAATATACATTTGTACGTGTAAGATTAGGTTTAAATAATACACGGTTAAGTACAAAATCCGACGTTTACATAATAAGTATAGACTCATCAGATACAGAAGACTAAACCTGGAATTTAAAATTATAACTAACAGGAGCTAGCCTTAAAGTGACCTATATTTTAGGTATAATATATTGCCACATAGATTTTTATTGCTGACAGGTGCTCAGCGTTGGAAATTCTCTTATAAGTTGGCATTCTGAATTTATTGTTATTTTGTTACTTATTTTGATCTTTATTATTGGTTTCATAAAAATACATATAATCTCTTCAAAGAATAATTTTTAATTCTTTATTGAAATTAATGTTCCCGAGATTAACTCATCTAATTTTTCCGAGATTAAAAAAAATTCTCATATAAATACACGAGAGTGTTATTGTAATTATAAGAAATTATATAAAATTACAAAAATATTTACATTAAAAAACACTTGCACCTTAGGTAATTTTCCTGAGGTAATCTCAGGAACTTTATTCTTATCTTTATTAATTTTTATACATAATTTAGAAATTATTAATAATAATTTATAAATAAAGAATTATATTATATTTATAAATAAAAAATAACTTTTTTAATATAACTCAGACGACTTATCCCAAGTCATTCCTTTAAAGTAAGAGCATCTCCAACCATCACCCTCTTCTTATCTATAATTTTTGTAAAAAAAACTAACTCCAAGCATTATGATGCACACGGTTCGGGTTGGGCGGGTTAATGGATTTTAACAACTCAGTCCAATTTAATCGGATTTGTAAATTTTCAATCCAATCCATAGAAAAAGAATTTGTAAACCAACCCATTTAATGTATTTCAGTTTGGATCGGTTTTGATCGGGTTGATAAATATATAAATAAATTTTTTATAAAAAAAATAAAACTGAAAATGAAATTTCAAAACAAATTGAAAATAGTTCAACAAAATATCACAATCATTCATGCAACACAAATATGACAGGTCTTAAATATATGAATTTTAACCCCTCGAAAGAAACTGATTAAACACTAGACATGGTCTTAAAATTTTGAATTGTAACATAACATAGATGAATCAATCTTTAAATTTCAATGATGTTGATATTCTTAGACATTTGGGTGATTTATTAATTATCTCATTTTTAATCGGACTGAGTTGGATTGGATCAGATTTTAAAAATCGAAATCCATATCCAACCCATTAAAATCGAGTTGACATTTTTTCAATCCGAGTATATACAAGGTTGGAAAAAGTCGGTTTGAATCGGTTGAAAAATGACCGGTTTAGACTGGATTGGTCGGGCTGGTCAAACCGTGTACACCCCTACTAGCATCACATTCGTTATCAAAAAAATTTAAGTGAGAGAAAATGGTTCTCCGAACTTGTGTAACCAAATTTCCATCCCTATAATGCCACATCATCTTTTATTCTCTATAATTCAACATATATTTACTCTAACCATCCCACTTCTTACCTATATTAAATAAAATATTGAATAAATATTATTTTTTAAATTATAGGAAACAATTATAAAGAATATCATTGGAGTAAAATAACTTTTTAATTTCTTATATTTTACGTAATCATTATTTTATTAACCAAAATAGAATTTGTCCCGGAAGATGCGGTAAGTCCCACCACAGTTTCCCTAAAATGCTAGTGATTCAAGGATTTATTAGAAAGACATTTTCTATTTTTAGGATCTTCCATCCATCTCCTATTTCATTTTTATGCATACAAAAATTATTTTTTATTTTTATTTTTTGTCTTTCTTTTTTGTCTTCCTTCTTTTCTAAAAATAATTAAATTCAAATTTATTATTTAATAAATACACTTTTTGACCAATTTATTATTATAATAATAGTAAATGATAAATATAGGGAAGATTGCTGAAGTTGATATACAAAATAAATTAACTAAATCACTAAAATTCATTATTTTATAATATTTATAGAGAATGAACTAGGATACCCCTTGCTCTTATTTCCCTTCCTTATTTCTCTATTATAAAAAACTAATTCGAAAATAACAAAACTTAATTTTTTATTTGTATATAAAATATAAATATCTTATCTAATGTGCAGGTAATCTATTAACAAACTACGCTATTAAGTTATTATATTATTCGAAATACATATTTTTCGAAAATGTGTTTTAACTTTCTATAAAATAAAATAAAATAAATAATTAAACGATTCCTTGTGGTGAAAACGTAATTACCATACGGGGATGAACTTTCTAAATAAATAAATAGAAGTTCTCTATTTATGCGTCATAAATGATAAATCATGTATTTTATTCATTTTTTTGATAATTCAACTGTACAGATGAAATATTTATACTAAAATAACAACAACAACATATACAAATTTTCATTAAATTTAAAATAGTAAAATATCACTTTTATAATAATATTATTTATTTATATATATTCAACGGCATAGATTTATTATAATTTTATTATTATAAATTTATAATTACAAGTTAATATATTACATGAAAATTTGTACATTGAATTATTTTGATATGAAATTAACATTCATACGGTAAGATCATTTAAATAATAATTAATTTATTTAATTTTAAACCAGCGGAGAACTTATACGTGCTTTAGATACTCCTCTTCTTTTGCCTATATAAAACCCACATGCATACAGATTGACTAATTGAATATGATACTAATCCTCCACTGTTACGGAATACTGTACTACAGTATGTAACTTTTTAACTAACGGTGCCAAGAAAGTGGGGTTGTGCCCTAGTTTTGAGGGTGTAGATATATGACTACAAACAAATACAAATATGCCAAGTGCTATTATCATCAAGACATCAACTACTTTTGGGTTTTTGTTATTACACCAGCAGAACATGACCGCTGTAATAAAATTTAAAACCAAAGAAAAAAAGAACCATTCAAGTCTCTCGTGTTCTAGACTCCAAGACTTTTCAAACAAGATGGCTTTCAATCTTTCCTCCACAACTCCAACCCAATAATTCATCTTTATATATTCTTCATCCTTAAGTTCTTTATTTATTGTTATATCAACTACTTTTCACACAGTACAGACTTTCATCCCTTTGTATTTCTCCCTGTCATTTCATTACTTACACCCATACTTTATATATCTATAGATACATACATGCATAAGTGTATGTTGAAGAAGTGAACTTGGGGGAGGGTATTAAGAAAACCCAGGTTTGGGTTGAGTTTGTTTTGCAGTAAATTTGATCTGGTGGGATTTGAGTGAATTTTAGTAAAGATGGATGGAGGTAATATATACAGGGCTAGTCATAGTATAAGGCAAAGTGGAAGGAGTTCAAGGGAAAGAATGGGGAGTATAAGAATGGGGAGTATGAGAACTGGGAGTACTTCTATATGGAGAGATCAGGGTATGGATGTGTTTTCTAAATCAACAAGAGATGAAGATGATGAAGAGGCTTTGAAATGGGCTTCTCTTGAAAAGTTACNATAAGAATGGGGAGTATGAGAACCGGGAGTACTTCTATATGGAGAGATCAGGGTATGGACGTGTTTTCTAAATCAACAAGAGATGAAGATGATGAAGAGGCTTTGAAATGGGCTTCTCTTGAAAAGTTACCTACTTTTGATAGGTTGAGAAAAGGGTTGCTTCTTGGATCACAAGGTGCTGGTTTTGATGAAGTTGATGTTGATGATCTTGGAATGCAACAGAGGAAGAATTTACTTGAGAGGCTTGTTAAGGTTGCTGAAGAAGATAATGAAAAGTTCTTGATGAAGCTCAGAGATCGAATCGATAGGTATTCATATGTGTATTTTTATTTTTTTGGATCTTGTGAGTTTTTTTGTTGTTGTTGATTAGTGAAAATTGGATGTTTAATTAATTGTGATTGGATTGATTTTGTTAGAGTTGGAGTTGAATTACCTACAATTGAGGTCAGATTCGAGAATTTGAATATTGAGGCAGAAGCTTTTGTAGGAAGCAGAGCTTTGCCTTCTTTTATCAACTTCAATCTTAGTCTTGTGGAGGTAACAACACATAGATGCAGACACTTGTCTTGTTACATAGTTGAATTACGGATTTTATCTGCAATTTTTATTCAATTTTTGTTTTGTTTTGTCTGTATAGGGATTTTTAGGCATTTTCCATTTACTTCCTAATAACAAGAAGAGATTAACTATCCTTGAAGATGTTAGTGGAGTCCTCAAACCTTGCAGGTAAGCTTGATGCAGTCATCAAGAGCATTCAGATAATTTATGTATTTATATATTTACTTTGGACGAATCAGATGATTTATTTTTTCTTGTCCAGTTTATATATTCAAAGAATTTTTTTCCAATACTGTGTTTTCCTGTGGTGTGATACAGGATGACATTACTTTTAGGTCCTCCCAGTTCAGGAAAGACCACACTGATGCTTGCCTTGGCTGGGAAGCTTGACCCCACCCTTAAGGTTTACTATCTGCAACTTATTAATCATACATGGACTTGTCAATATTAACTCGAGGATTTTGTCACTTTTTGTTAAATTTGGAAACTGATTTGAAAAATACATGCAATGCTAGACTTCTGGAAGGGTGACTTACAATGGTCACAGCATGCAAGAGTTTGTTCCCCAGAGAACAGCTGCTTATATCAGCCAATATGATCTCCATATAGGAGAAATGACTGTGAGGGAAACTTTAGCTTTCTCAGCAAGATGCCAGGGGGTTGGATCACGCTACGGTTAGTTGTAAATGCTTATGCTTTTGTCATTCATTGTAGTATGTTTTAGTTTAGAAGATTGATATTCTTCCGAGACAAAGTTCTTCTATATATAATACCTGTCTCTATTTTTCCCAGAAATGTTGGCAGAACTGGCAAGAAGAGAGAAAGACGCAAATATTAAACCCGATCCTGATGTTGACATCTACATGAAGGTAAGTCTTGGATCACCTTATAAGTTATGACTTGGGGATGAACACCTATACAAACTGTACATATTATGTTCCAAAAAATATATTAAACTTGATATTCTTACTGGAAACTGAAAAAAAAACATTTAAAGATGATGTTGTGGTCTTTAGAGTTCATTTAATTGCCATCATCTTCAAAAGGTGGCAAAAAAACAAAACATCTGAAATTTAATAAACCTGAAACTTTTGATTTGGATACATTAAGTTTATAAAATATAAATTTTTGTAAAGTATAAATTTACAAGATTCTGGTGTCTGTACTGCATGTAAACCTCTGTATTTATGTACGGAAGCTCGAATTTTTGACTCAACATAAATACCGAACAGTAGGACACTAATGAAAAAACTTATTAAGTATGATTATGTTGTTGTGTTTGAAGGGGATAAACTAGTAGGAGAAGTACAAGAAATATTCTAGATTATGTAAATCTTTCCTCGTCGTTTAACTTACATCTTTGTGACCTTAATTCAGGCAGCTGCAACAGCAGGTCAAGAAGCTAGCGTGGTCACAGATTATGTCCTGAAGGTATAAGAATATTCCATAGAATTTTCACAATCACATTCAGAAAGGTAACATCAATGGCTGAACTTATTACTCCTCTCATTGTTGCAGGTTTTGGGACTTGATGTGTGCGCAGACACTATGGTAGGAGACCAGATGATTAGGGGTATATCTGGAGGACAAAAGAAGCGTGTTACAACAGGTTAAACAAGCCTTAGAATTAAATTTACATCTCTCAAGAAAGTTAATGGATGTGTAGGCTACTGTTCATTAGCTAAAAGTTTTACTATTAATTACAGGAGAGATGTTGGTGGGACCTGCAAGGGCGCTTTTTATGGATGAGATATCTACTGGTTTGGACAGTTCTACAACATTTCAAATTGTAAAAGCACTCCAGCACAGTGTGCACATTCTGCAAGGAACTGCTCTCATATCTCTCTTGCAGCCAGCACCAGAAACTTTTGAGCTCTTTGATGACATTATACTCTTATCTGATGGCCACATAGTGTATCAGGGTTCCCGTGTACACGTACTCTCCTTTTTTGAATCTATGGGTTTTAAATGTCCACAAAGGAAAGGCGTTGCTGATTTCTTGCAAGAAGTGAGTGATTATTTTTGACATGTTCAACAACTTGCCTGATTGTAGCTTTGTAAAACAACTTAAAATTCCCTACATATTTAAAGTATAAGCTTATCTCCGGGTGCAGGTGACATCGAAGAAGGACCAGAAACAGTACTGGCTACACAAAGATCAGCCTTACAGATTTGTTACATCCAAAGAATTCTCTGAGGCTTTCCAGTCATTCCATGTTGGACAACAAGTTGGAAATGATCTCGCAACCTCATTTGATAAAAGTAAAAGCCATCCAGCTGCTTTGACGACCGAGAAGTATGGTGTTAACAAGACTGAACTTTTGAAAGCTGTGACTGCAAGAGAAATTTTGCTTATGAAGAGGAACTCATTTGTCTACATATTTAAATTGTTTCAAGTGAGTTTCTTATATATGAGTTCTTTTACATATTTTTTTCATTTATGTTTATTTTTATGCAGGCATATGCATTGGTCTTATATGTGCTGCATTGATCTTATATATGCCTGTACTGTAACTAATACTCTTTACTTGTGATCTTTTGTAGCTTACTGTGATGTCATTGATAACCATGACATTGTTCTTAAGAACTGAATTGAGCCAGGATACATTTACTGAAGGAAACTTATACATGGGTGCTTTATTTTTTGGTGTTGTTATGCTGATGTTTAATGGATTGGCAGAGCTCGCCATGACTATAGCAAAGCTTCCCGTCTTTTACAAGCAAAGAGACCTTCTATTTTTTCCTCCATGGTCATATGCTCTTCCAACATGGATTACCAAAATACCTGTGACATTTTTGGAAGTTGGCGTGTGGGTCTTCCTCACTTATTATGTTATTGGATTTGATCCTAATATTGGAAGGTAAACAATTCATTCAGGACAGTTGACTTAATATCTTGTTTTCAGAGATATGTAATTGCTATATCTTTCTGCCTGTGATACTGAAAAACGATACCAATTGCAGATTTGCCAAACAATACCTGATACTCCTACTGGTCAACCAAATGGCTTCTGGACTCTTCCGTATGGTTGGGGCACTTGGGAGGACTATGATTCTTGCAAACACATTTGGAGGTTTTGCACTGCTTATACTTTTCGCATTAGGTGGCTTTGTCCTAGCTCGAGGTATGATGCCATCCATTTTGTGTTTCCCTCTCATTTTTTGATTGACATTGACTGAGCATATTGCTTTTATTGTATAATGCTACAGGGGATGTAGCGAGTTATTGGATATGGGGTTACTATAGCTCCCCAATGATGTATGGTATGAATGCCATTGCTGTCAATGAATTCCTTGGTCACCAATGGAAAAAGGTAAGCCTATTGTACTAACAAGTTATTTTCTGTTGTGCCCCTATCTATTCTTTGTCAAAAATAAACTGATTAGACATCTTTTCTTATGACAAGTTAATGCCAAATTCGACTGAAACCATTGGGGTCGCAGTTCTGAAGAATCGAGGATTCTTTCCATATTCATACTGGTATTGGATAGGGGCAGGGGCACTTGTTGGATTTATTTTTCTACTCAACTTTGGGTACACATTGGCACTTATGTATCTTGACCGTGAGTGTTATATACTTTCTATTATCTTAATTGTGCTCTTAATTTTAAATACTGTCAAGTACTTAAGTAGTTTACTGATATGCCACTGTAACCTGCAGCTCTGGGAAAACCGCAAGCCGTTTTACCAGATGAAAGTGTCGCTGCTGCCACTGAATTGGAAGAAGCCACTGCTGGAAATCAGAAGAAGAAAGGAATGGTTCTTCCATTTGTACCACATTCTATCACATTTGATGATATTAAATATTCTGTCGACATGCCACAGGTAAAAGGATTGAACTCAACAGTTTTTGCTTTTTCTTGTTAAATTGAGCCAAAGACATGGATGTAATATATCCCAAATTAAATTTGTATAGGAAATGAAAGAGCAAGGTGTTACTGAAGATAAACTATTACTTCTCAAGGGTGTGAGTGGAGCTTTCAGGCCAGGTGTTCTTACTGCTCTAATGGGTGTCAGTGGTGCTGGTAAAACAACTTTGATGGATGTGCTGGCTGGTCGAAAAACTGGTGGATATATCGATGGTAACATTACTGTTTCGGGGTATCCTAAGAAGCAGGAAACCTTTGCTCGGATAGCTGGGTACTGTGAACAAAATGACATCCACTCGCCTCATGTTACTGTCTACGAGTCCTTGCTCTACTCAGCTTGGTTGCGGTTGCCTTCAGAAGTTGATGCTGACAAAAGAAAGGTCTGTTTGAATTATATGTAATGATAAATGATGTGTAAGGTGTATTTACTTATATGCACAAATGCTTCTAAATCATAACTTTTCTGTAGCCATGTATAAGATGGAGCAAAGAACTTACCACTGAATGTTCTTTCTTTTCCAGATGTTTGTCAATGAAGTTCTTGAACTCGTTGAAATGGACACCTTAAAGGAAGCGCTAGTAGGGTTGCCAGGTGTAAATGGTCTGTCGACTGAGCAGCGGAAGAGGCTAACCATTGCAGTTGAATTGGTATCAAACCCCTCAATAATATTCATGGATGAGCCAACCTCAGGGCTGGATGCAAGAGCTGCTGCAATCGTGATGAGAACGGTTAGGAATACTGTAGACACGGGAAGAACAGTTGTTTGCACTATCCATCAACCAAGTATCGACATATTTGAAGCTTTTGATGAGGTGAAAGCTCCTTATATAAACACACCTACNCCCTACATATGTAATACGACACAGACATAAATCCACACATATGTATATTTGCTGGTACCTTTGCTGCCTACTGAAGCACCAGGAGGGCTCTTATGTCGTGTTCTTGTTTTTCTGGATACAAACATGTGCATACACACACATGTATAGACATTAAATACATGTTTTCCCACATACATATACCTGTGCACAAACCCTTATACATCTACATGACCACCTATGTTCGAAAATAATAGGGTAAAAGATGTGAGAATATAGGGAGAGATATAATATGGTAAAAGATGTGAGAATATAGGGAGAGAAGAGAAGGGCTTAATGCAGAATGAAGTGATGGCTCCTTCAAAATTTCTTCTGCCACCCTCCCCTCACCTCTTTATCTCTCTTTATAGTTTATACATACATATATAGATATTCATATATATCAGCGTTAACTTTTGTTAAAACTCTCTTTGTAGAGAGACTAAAAAATATCAATTTACATGATCACAGCTTTTCCTGATGAAAAGAGGAGGATTGGAGTTATATGCAGGGCCAGTGGGTCGGCACTCTTGCGAATTGGTCAAGTACTTTGAGGTGAGATGCAATAAGAACAAGCAATTTTTTTGATATTATTTGTACTAATATGGCGAAAAATGTTTGAGACGGGGAAGTACTCTTTGATTGGTTATACTGACTTCATAAACTTATTTTATANAATTCCATATATATTTACTAATATTCTATATATAGATTTACTAATATGGCGAAAAATGTTTGAGACGGGGAAGTACTCTTTGATTGGTTATACTGACTTCATAAACTTATTTTATAAAGGCGATTGAAGGAATAAGTAAAATCAAAGATGGGTATAATCCAGCCACCTGGATGCTCGAAGTTACTGCATCATCTCAAGAAATGATTCTGGGGGTTGATTTTACTGAGATTTACCACAATTCGGATCTGTACAAGTAGGTTCCCTTGGCTTAATTTGTTGGATTTCACTGGAAAATATTTACCAATTTTGCAAATTTATCGTTCTGTTATGAACATTGTAATAAATGTTTTATTTTGTATGTATTATACAGGAGAAACAAAGCCCTTATTAGGGAATTAGGCGTTCCTCGTCCTGGTTCATCGGATATTAGCTTTCCTTCCCAGTACTCGCAATCTTTCATAGTACAGTGTGTGGCATGTCTATGGAAACAACGATGCTCATATTGGCGAAACACATCTTATACTGCAGTGAGATTTTTGTTCACGACAGCTATAGCAATTATGTTTGGGTCGATGTTCTGGGACCTTGGTTCCAAGATGTAAGTTTACAAATACAGGATTACCCACCGTTTAAATGATCAAAACTGTCTGTCTGTCTCCCTATATCTCATTTTAAATGGATTTTTTTCCCAGGGATACTCAACAAGATCTCTTTAATGCAATGGGTTCTATGTATGCTGCTTGCCTCTTTCTCGGGGTCCAAAATGCTGCTTCAGTGCAACCGGTGGTAGCTGTAGAACGAACTGTGTTTTACAGAGAAAGAGCAGCCGGAATGTACTCAGCTTTGCCGTATGCCTTTGCACAGGTGATTGGTCCTTACCTATCAAGTTTTTTCTTTTTGCAAGTGTTGTTTGCATTTGTGTAATCACGGAAATTGATCTAATTTTTCTCTTTGCAGGTTTTAGTAGAAATTCCGTATGTCATGTTTCAGGCTGGAGTATATGGTCTTGTTGTCTATTCAATGATTGGATTTGAGTGGACAGCCGCAAAATTCTTTTGGTATATATTCTTCATGTTTTTCACCTTTCTGTACTTCACGTACTTCGGTATGATGACTGTGGCCGTGACTCCCAACGCCGATATTGCTGCTATTATCGCTGCTGCATTTTATGGAATATGGAATCTCTTTTCAGGATTTATTATCCCACGACCTGTAAGTTCTAGTACCTCAAATGTATTTTTCTATTTCTTCAAGTTATGAAGTTTGCATATATATAGAAATGAGAAGAATGCAGTTCAATGATTGATAATATTCATTCTCCGTGTATGTTAACAACAGAGCACACCCAAGTGGTGGAGATGGTATGCTTGGGTATGTCCAGTTGCATACACATTGTATGGTCTGATTGCATCACAGTTCGGAGATATTGAGGACAAGACCCTTCAAGACAATGGCCAAACTGTTAAGCAATTTATTAATGATTATTTCGGGTTTGACTATGATTATGTTTGGGCAATTGCACTTGCAGCAGCTGGATTTGCAATTATTTTTGGTACTACATTTGCCTATTCCATAAAAACGTTCAACTTCCAGAGACGGTAGAAAGCTTTGGCGGAGCAATTCAATATGTCAAGAAAAAGTAAAAACTGTTTAGATGTTGCAATGCTAGTAGTATGTCTGAGTTATTTTGTTTATTGTGCTTCCTTTCATGTAAAGAAATTACGCAACTAATTACCCTTACATTATTAGTTGTTATTGAGTTGTTGTTGATTTACGAGTTAATACATAAAACAATTTATATTTCCTTCAGTATGTGTGTGTATGTGTGTTTGTGCATTATAAAAGTTCATATGATAATTTAAGAAAAAGTACATGATACTTTTATGTTGTCATATTCCATGGGAGAGACATGTACAATGTACGAAACAATAATACAAACAGTTGAACGTAACTGACGGGCAATTAAAAAGTTTGCATGTTAAAACTGGATGCCCCATCTTATCTTATCATCTGCCAACAACTTGTTAAAAGTGTGGTGTTGGTGAGTTTGTCTGATCATACCAGTTTTATCTAGGCACAGAGGAAAAATATGCAGCCAGCTGTGTTGTCAAATGTCCTGTGACTTGTGAGTGACACAGGTTTTTGTTGTGGGTGGCACGTACATTTGACTATTTTGGGCCATTTAGGCACAAATGCTGAGTCGGGATTGGGCCTGAGTAAAGGTAGGATGTAGGAATGCTGGGGAACTGTCGTTTCACATTGCTAACTGATTTTGATTATATTATGAGTTTCTCTACATGTTCAATATCTTAATTTTGATAATTTCTCCATTTAAGCTTAATGTATGGAGGATAATATCCAAGTAATGTGTGTGTGTGTGTATTAATATTCAAGGGAACAATTATTTAATTGGCCTTGTATACTATTAATGTGCAGGTGTGATTGCAGAAGCATAGTTAAGAAGACAAATTGCTCCGCTCCAGTTGGGAAGGTGTGTTCTGATATATGGAGATGCTATCAAAATAGTGGCAGGTGGTGTATCATCATAGATTTTAGATAGTGCACTAAGGTCAACATTTCAGGTGGTTACCGGGTCAATTCATTACTGTTGCAGGCAAACCTTTACTTTAATATCTATATTACATATGCATGTACCATGCATGTGTTTGGGCCATTTGTAATTGTATCATGATGAAGACATATATCTCATTAGAGGATAAGAAGGAGAATGTATGAAGTTTGTAATAGAATGGAAATCAATGCATGAAGTATAAGTTTTGAAATATGGTCATAAAGGTAAGCAAATAAGATGTATTATTTAAGATCCAAATAACACACCTGCCAAAACCCGTAATATTTGAGGATCATCGGCTCTATAACCCTGATAAGTAGTGAATTCAATCCACTCTTCCATCTTCAATTCTATGATTCCCCGTATCAAATCATCAAGTTTTAAAATCTGAAAAATTTCTGGCCTAGGAATATCAAGGAGATCATCGAACCCTTTAATTATTTGTTCCGTTTCCGTTTTTATGGAGGCTACAAACTCCTTATGTATCTTGTAAGAAATATATTCTACTCTGTTCTCATGTTTCACTTGTCTTTCGCCTGCAGGCTGAATCATCCCATCAGACGCCACTGTCGTCAGGCCCGTCACTGTCACTGTCACTGTCACTGTAATAGTGAGAAGAACGTTGAAAACTATCAGGTGATGACTGGAGGGCTACATGGTATGACTTGTAATATTGTGGACAAGGGCTAGAACAATGACTCTACCAAAACATCTATAGAAAGGCAGCATTTTGCGATGATCCTGTAAGAGCAAACCAACATTCAATCTAGTTCTTTAAGTTTATAATCGATATATATTTGTGTATGTGCATAAATTAGCTACCTAGCATCAGACAAAGAAAACAACTTCGAGATAGAACTGAAAAAGATAAATATGAAGGATCAAAATATGAACGGATGCAAATACACAGAATAATTGATACTTCCACTTCCACAGGTCAATCGTAGCATAAGTGCATTCAACTTATAACATAACTAGATTGTTTAAGTTAAACATGAGTACATGTATTTTCGGATTCGACCATCTTATAGAAGTTAAACATGTATTTTACCTTTTTTAGGATAGATGCGGGTGTAATCATATCCAGCAGCCTTGAAAGCATTTTCGGATTCGAGCATCTCATCAACCAATGAAGTTAACCAATCCCAACGTACCCCGTCACCCATACCTTCATTTTTACTTAAATACCCTGCAACAAATCATCAACACTTGTTTCCATAATCTGGTCAATCGAATCTTGGACAAGATTTCCTCGATTTATTTATAGATCAACTTGTTTGTTAAAATGCGGCTCTGGAATGCAGAGGTATGCGAGCTTTACCCTAAACTCATGCCCCGTCTAGAATTCATGGGTGTTCGGGACTTTTGACACAATTTCTTACCGAAGTAATTCACATTAGCCAGGCTGTTCCTGACTAATACATAATTATAAAAAAATCATATGATATAACATAGGTTTGAGTCAATAAATTTAATGTTATACAATAAATTGAAATATTAAACATAACTATCTAAAATACATATTATTAAAATCTAACAAATATATTTTAAAAAAATATATTTTTACCAAAACAATAATGATATTAAGATATTATGTTATTTTAAATCCTTTTAGTGGTTTAAAAAATTTATATAAATAATTTTTAATTTAATATAATTATAATTAATTTTAATCCCGAATCACTTTTTTATTGAATTATTTAAAATTTTATTTAACACATATCTTAACCATAAAATAATTAAGATATGAATAATACTGATTCACTTTTAGTGTATAAATATCTTTATAAAATTATTTACACTTAAATAAAATAATATCTTCAAAAATATTATATAATATTATTTTTCAAGAAATGTGCATTTGCGCGAGAACTACACCAGTATATACATGCCCCTGGGCGGTCGCCCCCATGCCCAGCCCTGAGCTGACATTACCCATCATACAGAGTTGAAATCATTCTGAAGTTACGTCATCCTTCGGTAAAAAAAAAATCTAAAAAACGCTGATGTACATGTTATCATCATCTTCTCGGACAATATTATCTAAAAAATCAAATGAGAAGTCAAAAAAATTTTCGACCAGCAAAAAAATGCATGAACTTTGGATGCTTTACCGTCATTAACAAATCATCCAACAATTCTTGTGACAACCATTGATTTGTAACATTATCTCCACTTATGACCAAATTTTTTAGTTGGTCTTCTAAATCCCACAACATTTTCATGAGTTTTAGCTAACAATATGATCTTGTGCTCAATACTGGACCAAGATAAAGAATAAAGAAAATGATACATTAGGGTTTTATGGGGAACATAGTTGAAAGATCAAAAAATAAACATAAAAACTGAACAAGAAATTGGTGTATCGTGTTTCAACTGTTTTTTTTACTCGAGTCAAGACTTCAAGACAAAGATACTACTTAAAAGGCAAGAAAGTATTTGAATATCTGACTGCTCTAACATGAATGCATCTTATAACTTTTTTTAAGACAAAAAGCGGAGAGAGAGAGAGTGAATGTGTAATATAAGATTTATAGGGAAATTAGAGGTGATTAGATATTAATATTCATTTATGTTCCGACGGATTAGGGATTTGCATTCAACCTGCCCCGTCCGATCCCGATCCCCGTCCCGTTCGGGTCGGAGAATCGGGAAATTTTTCGGGTTCGGGGCGTGGAAAAATTTATAAAAATTTTGGAGATCGGGGATTAGGGTCTCTCCGCCCCGATGTCCGTTTCCAATATTTATTAATTTAATATTTAATGTTTAATATATATTTATATGTATCAAATAAATTATTAACAATATATATATAATATATATATATATATATATTATTTTAATTTTTAGTTTCATATTTTTATTTTAAATTTTTTATACCATAATATAATTTTAATTTTTTATATATATATTATAAATAAATGTTAATTTGAATTCGGGATTAAAATATAGTATTATATTAAAAAATGCATATAAAATATTATAGTTTATCATGCTAATATTTGTTTTCAAAATATATTTTATAAAAACATTAAAAAAAAAAAAATTCTCTGATTCCCGCGGGACCCCGTTTACATAATTTACATTTTAGCTCCTGTCACGTCAGCAAGTGATGACGTGGCACTGCCACATGACACTGGGCCCACTGTCACGTCAATAAGTGATGATGTGGCACTGCCACGTGGTCGTGAACCCACTACCACGTCATCACTTGCTGACGTGGCAGTGACACGTCATTAGAGTACTAAAATTAATATATAATTCAATAATTTCTGTAATATTAAATGTGATATATAAATATTTGTTACCAGATCGAAATGCAATTACTAATTTATATCAGATAAATTATTATTTTGTATTATAACAATCACTAATTTATATTATAAGAATTGCCAGTTTTGTTAAATAAATACATAAAGGGATAACCGGAAAAATTAAAGTTATCAAAATATATTATATGGCATGAAAACTGATGGTTGAGGGATGGAAAAAAATATGGTATACTTCATAAATATTGATTCCAGCTTTATTCAAAATACGGCAAACTTAATCAATGTAATGTGATAATCAAAGTGATCTAATAAGTTCTTCATATGTGTGGCCACCTTGCTGGTCCGGAAAGTCATTTGCATTGCTATTCACACACTTAGATATTAAAAGGGAAATGTTATTTTCAGTATCATTTTTTATTTTCAAAATATGCATATTAATATTTTCTCTCTTGACATGCAAAAAATTCACAATTCTAATACAAACTGCTCTGAAAATAAAAANGCATATTAATATTTTCTCTCTTGACATGCAAAAAATTCACAATTCTAATACAAACTGCTCTGAAAATAAAAAAAAACTACTCTGAAAAGAACATTTACCTATCAAAATTCATTGTCTAAAAGCTATCTGCACACTATTATGCCTATCCACACAGAATGAAAAATAAAATATATATATATACTAATTTTTGAATATTTACACATTCTAAAGGAAATTTATACATTCAAAACATGG